>PQWD01013439.1:0-31721 GCA_019425675.1 Leucinodes orbonalis | reverse complement strand
ATACTTAACCATGGAAGCATTAACACATAAAGGTAAAACCTTTCTGAATTCTTTGATGTAACGCACTTCTAACAGGCGTCAAAAAGGCATACACATTGATTTTAGTAAATGTCAAGTTTGAACATTGTGATTGATATAAAAAATAAAAGGAGATCGATGGTTCACGTTATATTTCTGGATAACACAATAACTTCAAGCAAAGTGCTTTAGGAAGAGTGAATGATTTCTCATTTTTCGTTTCGTAGGTAAGAAATACGTTTAATTTAAACCAGAATACCTTTATAAACCAAATACGAATAGCGTAGCGTAGGCTACGGAGTTCAGTTAATTATCACGTAACTGATGCTCCTATGGTCGTAAGTGTTAAGTACTATCTTGAATTCACCTGTTTTCTCTTAGATAAACAATAAATTAACCATATGCACAAATCCACTCAAAAATTCTGCCATCGCGTTAGTTTTGCAGAATTTTCATTCAGTTTCACACATGTCATTATGACATAGTAACGTTTATGCTCAAAATTTATCATTTTTTTATAAATGTATGAATATATATATACTTTGTGTAGTGGTGACTCCGACGATCTGTTGAGTTCATTGTTTGTCTAAGGTACCTTTGAAAGCACGTTGAGCATTAGGCAACTAACTTACGATTACCTTAATTTATGTTAAGTTGGAACCGATCAAGTATTTCACCTCAAATAGCCCTATCTAGCCACGTCGTCAGAGAAGTAAAACAAATAGCATAGCTGTTAATGAAAGTTTGCTGGTGATGGCTGGATGGGAAAGCGGTGAACCGGAATATCTGGGGCAATATTTGGAATAACTGGGTCCAGGGGTGATCTGCGATAGGCTGCAATTATTTTCAATTACAGCGTAATATGTCCACTGCTAAACGAAGGCTAATGATTTCCACGTGGACCGATCCTTAGGAATTGACATCCATCTGCTACCCGCCACCTTAACTAGGTCGTCTGCTTGGACTTCTTTATATAGGACACTTGTTAAACTTTAATAAAACACATTTCAAATTCTTCAATGTTTATTCACAGATCCATAACTATATACACACATTTTTACATCGACTCTATACACGTATAAACCAAGTATTTATCTGTATATTTAATGTTCACTAACGCTGAACAGCTTTAGTAAAAAAATTGTAGTTATTAATTGTATAATTCTGGCAAGTTGAGTGGTAAACGAAGTTGAATTGCCTTATCAAAACCAGTAAAAAGTTTGAAAACAAAAAAGTTTTATTTGACATACAAACATAAAAAAATATTATTTATTTATTTATAACATTGACCCTTATTTGATATCCGAATGGAAAAAACATTAAGAAAACATGAATCATTAATAAAAAAAAATCCAAGATAAAAACCCATGTGGTGTAATGGTTTAGAAGTTTGCTACTACACTTAAGACTCATAGTTCGGTCCCAGTGGACTTAAAATATCTTAGCATTTTTTTACAAAGATTTTAATCATCATCATCATGATCTTGTGAATAATGTTTGCAATCTTACTAAAGAAGATAGTATTTGGGACCTGTGAAAGAAAAAAGTTGAAGGCTTAGTCCCCTTCGGAGCTCGGAATTTCTCTTACAGTAATTTATTTCACATTTTACGACAGTACTATCCAACTGTAAAGGCATTCCGTTACAATTAATATTCATAGTTAAAAATGTTAATACTCTAGTATAAGGAATTGTCTAATGTTGTTACCAATTAAAATTTACTATAAAACAGAACGATTGTATGCAAAATATACTATTGAAACACCATAACGATTTATTATCTGTCGGGGTGTTTTATATGTATAATATGTATGTATTTACAAAAAAATGTGTACAAGTATGTCTAGCCGTTGTTTAGTACTCTTTATGCTTATTTTGGGGCTTGATGGCGCTGTGTGAATGTCAGTGGATATCAATTTTTATATTATTTTTGTTTATATTAAATTTAGCAGAATTGGAGCCCAGATGATACAGACTGCACTACCTCCATTATTTACTCCTTACATTTCAAAGTTACCTCATGGTAATCCTCACTGTGCATTAAAACCTGATCAATAGTAGACTGCCACGAGCTATTAAATACCTAGCAAGAAATAATTGTATTCTGCTCGTGTGCCCGCTATGCGATAATTTTTATACAATATTATTCATTGAAATCATTATTGTATTCACGTAATTGATCTTCCATATTTTACTTTATTAATACATAAATTACAAAATATACATTAAACACTGATTTTTCCAATTCCACACACGTCAAGATTTTTATAGTTACACACTTTAACATGATAGACACGCGGTAGCGTGTCATAGTCAAGTTCAAGTTTTTAATATATGTAACACTTTACAATAATTGATATCACAAATGAAGTTAAGTTTGCCACGAATCACCAAATTATCCCTTAGAACACTGTTTCAGTCACAGTTTCACTTTTGGCCCTGTCTATAATTGGAAAGTGCGCCGGGGCGTATGAAGGACGAAGACCTCACAGCTTTGCGACGGCTTCATCGACCTTTCAGCGAACGAGCGCTCGCTGAGGAGTGCACCGGATCGGAATTGGCGCTCGTCGGACCACCGATGACTCCTCGAAACGGACTGGGTACCGGCGGGAGCAGTTCGGCCGAGCCTGCAAGAGAAAAATACTGTCATTGATTTATGCGACCCTAGTACCTCACAAGGGGATGTTGATTTTGTATTTTGAGTGTAGGAGAGCCATGCTACGACACCATTTGTTGCAACTTTAGGTACGATTCACTGGATCGATGCGAGAGCTCAAAGAAACTCGCACACATTTGATACCGAAGGCAAAATCAGTTTTGGACGGTCTGAATGTCATAAGGAGCTCAATTTTGGATATGGATAGAAATCATGACCTTGGTGGTATGTTTAAGTTGTTAGTTTGGACCGTGCGAGTTGTTTTTCTTTGTGAGTACACCCGAGCTACTTTTCCCCCATCTTCTTTCTCATTTTTATTTTTCCTCTGTCTTTTATAAAGTGGAAATGTCGAGTTAACTCGTCATTTCCGGCTACTAGATGTCTAAGGAAGTTAGTCTTTAATCAAGCCTACGTAGGTGACTCCAGCTCTTCATAGCTATGTTGGGAAAGCCTGAGAAAGTAAAGCCTGTACCTGCAGAAATTTTATATGTTTATTAATATATTCTTCATTACCAGCTCATTATACGTCCCACCGAGAGGCATGAGCCTACCCGTAAAGGATGTATAGGCTTAAGTTGTCCCGCGGGCCAATGCGGATTGGCCGATTTCACGCACACCACTTCTAAGGCGTGCGCGGGTTTCCTCATGATGTTTTCCTTCACTGTACTGATATATAGTCGTAGTGAATCAGTTGAGATCTGAACTATCTGGTCAAGAGATCCAAATAGTCAAATATGATTACCAGATTTTGTAAATAAAATATAGGGCGGACAAATTTCCAAACCATTACTTCATCACACACGAAATGTATTGCTATTACCTACAAGAAATGCGTTTGCTCTTTTATTTAACAGCTAGATTAGATACCAAAACCCTTCTCGTAACCAAGAAGCCGATTTGATTAAAGGTTTTACTTCCAAGGCTTCCAAGAGAGTAAGTTTGGTGGATATTTTTCATCCAATACCTTAATGATTGCCAATTTCAACGAATAAAGCCTCGATTCATTGGGGAAGTGAAGTAATATCTTGGTGGGATTTGGTAGCTTTCTTTATAAAATACTGGATTGTTTAGTATGAGGATTTAGGGACGCTATCGACACTGAGCACTGTTAGTTTTCAATATATTTTATTCGAGTGTTTGTTCAATTGATTGCGTTTATTCGTTGATATTTTCTAAGCCTTAGTTTTTACAGATAGTTGTTACACATGCCTATTTCCCTTTAATCCAAAAATACTATGTAATATTCCGATCCATATTTCAATCAAATAACTGTTCGCTATTTTCAAATATAGCTTTATTACAAAAATATAATAGAATCACAAATAGTTTGTACGTATTCAAAGTAAAAATAAACGAAGTATCTATAAATACCAAATTTTTATATTGTTGAATGTTTTTGTCGAGTTTCTTGTTTTGTGGGCAT
Organism: Leucinodes orbonalis; assembly: GCA_019425675.1. Classification (NCBI taxonomy): domain Eukaryota; kingdom Metazoa; phylum Arthropoda; class Insecta; order Lepidoptera; family Crambidae; genus Leucinodes; species Leucinodes orbonalis. Next base: position 27,625 of record PQWD01013439.1, on the reverse strand, counting down.
TATTGTGTGCTACATTTCTGTTATAAAAAAACTTTCATTTATTAACGTCATATGTCTATGAATTTTGCCAATAGTAATAGACCTATATGAAATATGTAACGATAATAAAATGATTTTGATCAGTAATCATAGTATGCACCTACTACAATATCAATGAAATAAACATGAAGTCATCACATTCTAACTGCTTTAGTGACATTACTTTTCATCTTAACGAACTAAAACGTATTCTTTGGGTCGTTGATTTTCATTAAAAAAACTAGTAAGTATTTTTAGAGAGCCTTGAGAGACTGCGCCCGCTATTGCCAGTGAAGCTGCAAAGGCATCTGCGGCTAACAGCAGTAGTCAGTTAAAAAAAACTTATGTCATATCAAACCAAGTTAAGCAACCGGTAAGTACTAATAATGTCTGCTTCCCTATATAGCTGCGATGACTGAGGTAGTTTATAATTCAATTTAATTTATTCACTTGTTTGTAAATAATAAATACATAAAAATAAATAAGTATCCACTAGCATTTACACAGCGCGTAGCTAGCTCTTAATAAGGCGTGGCGCTTGTAGTGTTGACTTTAAACAAATGATAAATACACGCACTTGTTTTTGTAAATACATATATAATTATTGTACACAAAAATTCCCAGACCAATACAAACAGACATTTTCATGCACACAAATGTTTACGTCACCCGGTGATTGAACCCTTTGTGCAGTAGCTGACGTCTCAACCACTACACCTAATGGGTCATCAAAAGTTATAACAATTAACAGCCGCCATGGTCTAGTAGTCATAGGATCACTGCGTGATCTGAAAGCTGTGGATTCGAATCCCGCGAAGACAATCACTATAATATGTATAATTTTCATATTTGTTCACGGTTTATATTACACATAGTGCAAGTTTCTTGCCAAATTATTAATATAGAAAATTTAAAAGGTACAATTATCAAATCATAACTGATAATGTGAAATTAGAATCAAGTTCAATAACACGTCGTTTAGTATATAGTCCCTCGGCTGTTCAGTGACAAAGGAGGTAAGATCAAAATGGCTGCCAAGTTCAATAGCCATTTCGTAATTTATATTTAATTCTAGGGCTCGATAGGGCGTTTGGTTGACGATCGCGCGAAATAAAATTAAAACTGTAGTAATGGTCGTTATGAGATTGGAGGCTACACTTAACGAGAGTAATAACCTTGACTTCACAAAAAAACTTACCTGAAATTAGGTTTTACCTTGTAAACAAATTTAGTAAAACCGTTTATTTTAATATTACAGTCACCAAGCATCAATTTTATGTATTATATAGGACTGCTATATTTACATGCCCAAACATCGTAAAGATATGGCAAATAACCAGCACTACGTTTTATTAAAAACAAATTGTCAAAACAGTTTTTTTTATTTTTTTAATAACCTTTTTTGAGATTCTGTATACTTAAATCTACTTATAACAAAAAAATTAGAGTGTCTGTTTATGTTTGTCAGTCATTTTTAGGCTATAAGCAGAACACAAATATGATATGATTTCAAAATTCTTTAAGACACTCGTTTGTATTCACCATCAGTGTTTGAGTGCCCCCGTGGAATTGGAACCCACGCCGTGGCCCTGATCCTGTAGCGATCTTACAAAGTCAGTTAAAGTCTGCTTATAATATTATAATTATATACAAATAATAAGTAAACACATTTTAGATTCATATGGCTACAGGATCACGTTAATTGTTCTGTGTTAAGCTAATCCCTTATTTGAATGATGAATACTAATAAGACGCTTAGTTAGTCGCTAGCTCATGGCAATTAAAGGCTCAACCAACTTTTGATTTAATTTACTTGACTATTTCAGTTAGTTAAGAAATTATTTGTAGTACTTAGAACGAGTTGTTCAAGTTTTTGGGATTTGTTTTTACGTTATAAGATAAATTGTGTTCTTAGGACAGTCAGAGAGAGAAATAAACTGTTATGTAAGTATCTCTTCAACCTACCGCAGTCCATTGGATACGTATCCCCAATCTGCACCAGATCTCCCGGTCCTCCACTTTCCTCATCAAGCTTCGACCAGAGACCTTTCACGAGTCGTCGGTTCATCGGACCAGAAGGCGTCATACGTTACGCATAACCTTGAACTATATATTGATTTAAAATATATCAAATATATTTTATATCTCTTGTTCTTATATGTAATTAACAGAACTTAATAATTTTCGGATTGATGTTGAACTAAATGATGGGAGAGCATTGCACGAATGCTTAACCAGAGTTGTGCCACCACTGCCAGTTCTGCCACCTTGCCCCAAAAAGACTAGATCTAGCACATTTTACTATAAGTGAACTCCTTTTTAACTATTTAACCTGAAAAGAGCTATCTAGCCCTTTTTCAGTGTCTTGAAAATATGACCAAAGTATGAAATTTATGCCATACTAACAACTACTTTCTTTGTTTCACAGATGCAGTGTGGGTAAAGCTGATGCAACCGCTTCCCTAATGCTTCATTCAATTCCATCGGTCAGGAAACCGTTTTTTTTTGACGCTCTTTTTGCTCGTCGTTTAATTCAAAAAATTTTGTACAGAAAGTCTATTCTTGGTTATTGTAGCTCATCCCAGCTCGATTTAACCCTTTTTATCTTCTCCAGATTCTAAAACTTTTTACTAACAGCCCAATTACTAAAAGTTTTAACCACCCCATATGTATTATTTACTCTATCCTAATTTAAAGGTTGGCAACGCACACGTCGATGTAGTATTGCGGTATTTTGAAGTGTTGGTATTACTTAACATCCGGTAGCTTAAAAGCTACGAGTAAAAAAGAATTATGTTTAGAATAAAGCTTCTGTATCTGCAATTTTTTTGATGACATTGAATGAACGGGACGGTCAGTTCACTCACCTACCAGTGAGTGTTACAGCTGACCGCAGATGTAGTGTTGAAGAAATTTACAATAATAGGAAGACATTGTTAAAATTCGCCTTTAACACCGCCCTGCGCCCGTCACCCGAGACGATAAATATAAGGTCACTCATATCCGGTAATTTAAATAGTTTATTTAATTAATTTAATGTCAGGTTCGTGAAACGTTTTTTGTGGTTTTTTCAGAAGGCATATGTAGGCATTATGTAAAGTTGACTAGTAATGATAAAAACATTACAATTCAACTGTACATGTTTCTGAAAAACTGATATTTTAAATTATTCTTTTGATTATATAAGCCTAAAATTTATAGCAATTGAGATGTTTGTGTCAAAGTTTTAGAATGATAAGATTTTTTTAGCTCAAAATGGCTTCCACGTCTTACTAGTATTAAATATTTGAAGTTAATCTTATTTCTATAGATATCTTCGACACCTCTCGCTGTATTCACGCCATAAGTAGGTCATCATTCTAACTTGAACTATATGTACTGAATCAGATTGGATTGTTGAGCCATGTGGAAACATGGATTCAAGAAAGGATTGAGTAGAAAAGTATGAGGGAAATTTTGCTGAGATATATTATTAGAAGTTTACGTTTTATTTTCCTATACAAATTAAAGGATATTTATTAAAACCAAATCAATGTCATACTAATTATAAAATTTCCTATAGCACTGAACTGAGTCTTTTTGAGTCCGACTTTTAATAGATAAATTAGGACTGTTCTTAATAATTCCGACCATTCTGAAGTCTGTTCAAAATTTTACAGATTAGCGATGGCGATTCGTTTCCAGAAAGGAGCCCCTTATCTCCAGGGATAAAGTAACTTATTATCAATGGTCCAACCTCTTGGTTTAACGATTTCGGCAAGTGGCTAGACAAACGTTTACGGCTTCTCAACCTTCTCTATATTTGTATTAATTATAATTGAGTAATCATTGTTTGGCATTTTGGCGTTTATACCTGTTTAAAATATTATTATGCAATAACACCAAAACTAATCACAGAATATAAATACTCCAAAGTTAAGTATAAATTTCACGTCACATTATTGTATAGAAGTTTTTTCATAAAAGTAGATTTCTGAGAACGTGTTTCACATACGTATAAATTCACAAATTGTTTTTATCAGACTAATAGAAACATAGAAAAGTGATAAAATATAAAAACATAACCATTTATATACGTTAGGTATTGCCCATTAAGCTCTGAATATAACTGAATTTGAGGTTGACATATGTATTATAGTGACCTTTTAATAAGGTTTTCTCCGTGAGAACTACCCTACTACTACTTTTTAAAGTAGGGCTATAACTTTCTACCAAAATGACCAAATCAGCTCAGCTGCCTGAAACTGCCTTTCAGGCAGCTATGTATATAATATGTATAATAATGTCCACTGACACTCACACAGCGCAATCTAGCCCCAAGTTAAGCGTGAAGCCTGTATTATACGTACTAAACAACGGATAAACATACTTATATAATGTTTAATAGTAATAAGGTAAATAATAGACAACCCTAATTATCGATGCCGTCAAGACAAGTTAAATAATGAACTCTGTAATCTGTTTGTCATTTGCAAGGCGTTGAAATTTTAAAGTTAAAAGTGTCAACATTATACGTACGGAAAGAATAAATTATTTATGTCAATCCTTTTAGCTAATACGCTTCTGGACTAAGGGGGGACAATAATTTTCAATAACTTAAGGGGAATTTGTTGAGAAAGGTCTTTTCTCTGGTGTATGTTACAAGACAGTGATTGTTGGCCCTTATTGGTGGAACCAGCACTTAGATAAACAATGAACAAACTAGTTGCACAATCACGAAGAAATATCAACCAAAAAGTCCGAGTCGCTTGACACATACGTTGACCTATTTAACATTTATGACATAACATTATTTATAAACATTTTGACCTTAACGCATTGTTAAAAGGTTACAAAGTCAAAAAAAGCACGAGCATACCACTATGTCGCAATGACATGTAGCGAGCGATGTGATTATGAATGAAAATTCTACCCAACTCACGCGATGGGCAGACTTTTCCGCGGACACTTTTTGAGTGAGATTGTGCATCTAGTTAGAAAGAAGAAAGAAAGGAAGAAGATTCAACATCCACTACACTAGCACTTCACGCCAGTTTAAATTATGGCAATGGCAATAGTATCATTTTGCAGTTGCCTTTTCATTAGAGTTGGCAAACTTTTTTTTAAATGTTACTAACTGTTTCGATTTCTTTTTTTTTATACTGTCTTGTAAATGTGTTTATGATGTTGTTAGATGTCATGTTTTTTTGTCGAATAAACATTTCTTTCTTTCTTTCTATCAATATTTTTTCAAATATGTCTAACCTCAAAGTATATCAACCCTATTGACAGTGTTAATTAAATGTCAAAGTTCAAGAACTAAAAGTTAAGCATTTAATTGGTTTGGTTAATGAAAGCTTCGAATGAGTAAATTGAAATGCTTTGATCCTGCAACACAATACAAATGAGATTGGATTAAATCCTTAAAAGCATTTTAGATTGTACCGGATGTTGTTACACAGTTGTTGACGAAGGAGCTTAAAACTTAGTGTTATAGCACTAAACTGTAACAGCTGATAAACATTCATATTTATTTAAACCTAATACTAATTTTACATAACCGTATGGTCAAAATTACGCATAGATACAAACTTTCAAAAATACTTTCCGCTTACTATTCAACACATGCCAATTGTGGCATGGTATTATAATAAAATATATTTCGATATATATGATCAATTTATATGAGAACAGAGCTAAAACACACACGATACCCGTGTGGTTTAAGCTTTATTTAAAACTTATTTCTTTTTAACAAGTCTTTGAGTGCAAGTTTAACAACTAAGATGTCGTTCAGTAAAGTAAAAAGTTAGTCAAATTTCCAGCGTTGTAATACTGTAAAATGCCGAAAGCAGATATTGCAAGCAAAAACTTTGTATTTAACAAACGCTTATACGGGAAATAGCTAATAGTAAATCGTAGTTGACGTTTGTTCTGTGTTACAAGACCATTTAAAATAAGATTTTTAATAATGAATTAATATATGTAAGTGTAAAAGTAAAATTGACAGTAGGATAATCCATATTATGTTTTGAAATATTATATTTCATGACATACTTTTACTTATTTTTCAATGACATTGTTTATTTAATTATTAAAAGTTTCTTATTGTCTCTTTGTATTGTTATAACAATTTTAATAATTTTGCTATAATTAAATTGGATTTTATGAATTAAATTATAAATTCGTGTTTATTATGCATTATGTGAGTTTAATTTGACTTCAAATATATTTTATTGATCTTATTTATTTATATAATTGTTTATTATCGTAATTGTTTCGTGTTTTAAAATTGGACTTTTAATATTATTTGATTTAATTAATTTGATGACATTATCTTAAATTCCTCTTGACTTTGAATCTTTTGTATATGCAGTTTAATTGTTTGATATTATTTTGTAATTTATATATTTCTCGACATTTGTATGGCTTCTCCGGCCAAACATAGCGAACTAATATTAATGTCTCACTTACCTTTTTTGTTGTACAAATAAATAAATAAATAAGAAATTCACGCAAGCAAGCATGTTTGTATTATGAGTGCTTTACAACGTAGGTGTAAACATTTTTTTAATATTCAATTGTTGATACACAGAACACACCCAGACCGATAGAAACAGACATGTTCAAGTTCATAGATAGTGTGTGATGTAACCCGGAGCCCTTTTTGAAAGAGCTGACTCTTAACTATTACACCACATAAGTCGTCAAATAAGGTACATTCACACATTTAGTATCAAAACTTGAAGTAAATACATTCGACTTGAGGTCCCTGAGGGTGGATTTTAAAAAACATTCAATATCATAAATAGGTTTTTTATAATCAGGTACCATAGTACGAGTAAATGATTATCTACACTTGATACACTTTTATTTACAAGCATTAAGTCATAATATTATGTACATACTATACCAACTAAAATATCATAGATTTGTACCATATTTCATCAAATTCATAAAAGACAGATATTGTTTACTATATCGCTATTCCGTAGTACATTACAAATTTGCTATATCATATGAACATATATAGATCTTAGAATTAAAGCGCCAACGGATGAAGGATAATGTTGTCACAGCTGACACTAAGCGCATAATAGGATATCACGGCTATTGTAAACTAAAAGCCAACCGAGACAATGTTTTGTGTAAGCCGGACATATTCTAGGTCGTCTAAGTCGAAGGGGCGTCTAATCTTAGATGGCTAAACTAGTATTCCTGGGACGCTAGTCTATCCGTCTGTTATTAATGAATCAGACATTTAAGACTAAGAAACTTAGAAGTTAAAATATAGAAGAATTTTTAATTATATTTTTTTAGCTGACGATAAATGTGGTGTGGTCGGCTGTTTGCCAAGTTTCGGGTTCAATCCCGGTATTTCAAACATTTGTGTGCATGAACATGTCTGCTTGTAGTGGTCTGGGTGTTTTCTATGTATGTATTTAAAAAAGTGTATAAATGCATGTTTATCAGTTGTTTCGTATCCATACTAAAGTTACTTGCCTTAGTCAGTAAGCTAGACAGCGCTTTGTGAGTGTCTGAGAAATATCTATTCCACCTATCGCAGTGCACTGCTAGACATACTTGTAGGTCTCCCCATTTTGCGTCAGATATCCCGGTCCTCCGTCCCTCCCATCGAGCCTCCACCAGCGATCTTTCGCAAGGCATCGGTCCATCGGGCCGGAGGGCGTCCTACGCTACGCTTCTGTCTGCTCTAAAGGCCATCGGTTCTGCGTCATACGTGACAAGCCCACTGCCTCTTCACTTGCTGATCCGGCGAGCTATGTCGGTAACTTTAGTTCGCTTACGGAATAAACATAAATATATGTCTGAGAATATATTTTTTATTATTTATTCCTCGAGAGACTTAGATAAATAAAAACAGATGCATAATCTCACTCAAAAGGTATCGCGGCAAAAACCTGCCTATCCGTCAGTTGGGCAGAATATAGCCTTCCGCGCATTAATTTAAGAACGTAGTCGTCAATAGAGCGTCAGTGGCTAATTGGTGTAGACTGTTTCCGATCTGGAGGCGCAGGTTCGAATCCCACATACTGTGTTTCCGAATTTCCGAATTATATATACGTCATCGACGCTCTTACGATGCAGGAATACATCGTGAGAAACTTGGCATTGCAAAGCGATTCAAAGTTTGTGGCATGCATTGAGCCTGCGTGGACGACTACGGCTTAAATACCCTTTGCGGGTAAGCTTGTCCCCGTTTAGTGAGCTGATAATGATGATGAGTCGTAATTGCCCTCCAATACACTAAGCCTGCGAAGTTGCATAAGGTCTCACCATAGCTGCGCTAGAAATATATCTAGTTTATATATATACATACTTTTCTTTTCTCATTCAATTATTTAGAGTGTGTACTATTTGTCGGACAATCGGTCACGTACAGGAAATAAATAACAGATTACATATGTCTACCAATACGTTATGAAACTTATGAATGTGTTCGTGTAATATGAAAGTGTTCCTTGGCCGTATCATTATTATGGCTAAAAATATACATGCAAATATTTTATGGATTGGTTTTGGTACGCAAAAATATTTATATTGATTTCTAATTCTTCGGAAAAAAATCCATTTTACATAATTATTTTAAGTTCTAAAAACTATATAATTTTATTAAAATTATGATGTTAATGACATAAAAATAGCAACTAAATTTACCTTACCTTTGTTAAATTGAGAATTTCCAAATATTAAATAATAAGCTAAAAAAATGTAATGCCCTCATATCAAAGTGTTTTTGTGGGAAAATACAAATGTATATTATGGTCTCTATTTTTAATGTTTCATATCAAAATAAGAAATAGATATTTCATTGGGCTTCTACCATTTTGAAGCGCATGGTTAAATACATAAAGACATTTATGAATTGAATTTTTGCTTCTATTTCACTCTGTCTCTATATTCAAACAGTGGTTTCGGGCAGTTGGGTCCGTAACCATAAAGGTAGCCTTTTTCTCGTCAGGAATCCTTTTGACGGACTGCTCGCTATTTAAAGAAAACCGCGGGGCTTGTCAACCAATCCTGACGCATGACGACCCATTTGGTTTGTACGGTTGAGATGTCGGCTACTACACCAAGGGTTCCGGTTCGATCCCAGGCAGTACAAACATTTACGTGCATGAACATGACTGTTTGTATTGGTCTGTGTGTTTTCTATGTATAATATGTATGTATTTAAAAAGAAGGATATAAGAATGTTTATCCGTTATTTACTATACCGGCTTCACGCTAAGTTGGGGCGATGTGCGTCAGCGGATATTTATTATAGTATTTTCTGAAACCTCCGAGTGACGGAAAACACGGGAAGCCGTGAAGTTATGTTTACGTAACCTAACCTACCAACGATTCAGGTGCCTTCCGGAGAGACTTGAGATAATATTTTTCAGCCACCCATCTGCCGAATGACCTTAGCAATAGTTGTTTTGCTTATGCGGTCGCTAACCGAATGCAATAGCCGCCACGCCATCGATATCTCAATTGTATCATTGGTACCGTTAATATTGAAAATAAAGTTTCAATTAAATAAAATTATATTAAACTAAAGCAAACAATGTCATTGTCCAGCAATGTCAAATAAATATAATTTTACAAGCCAAATGAAATAAAAAATATATTTTGTACAGATACTTTTGAACCGTCAATTGTTATTACATATAATATTTTTTTGACTCTACCACCGTTTGAAATAAGAAGGTTCTTCGAGAAGAACCGGCAAGAAAATCGATCGAAAATCGTCAATTACTACACGAACTTTACAATAATTTATTGCAAAGATTTCGTAACTGGAAAACTATGTGCAACACCACTCATCTTACTACTGGTACAAACGCATTATTCCTAGAATAACTCTATTATGTCTTTCAATCAATCAAAAGCAAATTGGAAATTTCTTGTCACTATGTACATGGATACTGTGAAAGTAAAATGCAGAAACAATAAACAGTCGGTTAACCAACACAAATTTCTTGAAACAGATTCATTAATCTTAGCAAATAAATCTGCTCGCTTTACTTAGAACTCCACTGTGCTCTTATTTGGTATTGAATTTGCAGAATGAACCTATTTCTTGACGAAAACATTTTAGAAGCCAGCGTTTATTCCGTCTAAGGAGTTGTTTTATAAATATATTTTTTATCATATCGCATAGTTTATATGGCGTATGGAAATGGCAGAATATTTTTTCAGTACCTCGTACAAAATCTTTGGTAAAGACCGTGTAGCACTGCTCTATTATTTTAACTTTGCAGGGACTGCTAACCCGCCTGAGAAGTATGAAAATTATGGCAAAACACTTCACAACCGTGGAGTAATTTCTTATCTCAGCAATGTATTGCCACGATATGTAAAAGTAAAAAAGTATTTAATCTTTCGGTTAAAGCGTCGGTGGCTCATTAGTGTGGACTGTTGCCACGTACCAATGTCTTTTCGAAATTAAATGTCCGGTTATCTTACGTTCTTACGGTGAAGGAAAATATCGTGCATAAACCCGCGCACACCTGCGAAGATTTTCAAAGGTTGTGCGTCAAGTCGGCCAATCTGCACTGAGCTCGCGTGGACGACTAAATCCAAGGCACCCTTTACGGGTAGGCTCGTACCCCGCGGTGGGAACTAACAATGAGCTGATGATAATAATCATTCAATAATAAATCGAATGTTGAAATATTTGATGCAAATGAAACCACCGCTATTACATTATTCAACATGAGAAGATCAAAAAGATCTACTTTTGTTAACAATGTTTTCAATTATATTGAATATTCCTGCCCATTTAAAACACAATGCCGCCGTTCAGTAGGGATTTTTCTTATACATTTACATGTAACATTTTTACCCCCACGCCAACAAGTTAAAAAGATTTATATATCGCACAATGGCTCTTACGTGGAGTTGTTCCCTTTGTACCTACGAGTAGCCTAGGATTCCCGGGAACTGATTCTTTTATACATAACATAATAAAATATATTCTACTTGTGTATAGAACACAGGCTATTCGTGGTGTATTGAACTGTCAACGTTGATCTCAAAATTTCTGCTTTCACAATTCCAAATTAAAATTTCATCATCATCAGCTCATTATTCGTCCCACGAGAGGCACAAGCCTACCCGTATAGGCCTAAAAGTATCGCATTGGTTTTGAATACGTCTAGTCGTCAATTGGAAACCCGTATTGTTATAACAAACATTAAGTTTGTATTAGTGAATCCATCTCAAATCAAAGTACCTAAGTCGCAGCCGTAGGTATAAAATCATTTTTAATTATTTGCAGCAAAATGGAAAAGAATATATCTTACAAATTTAACAATTAAAAAGAACAAATGACAACAATCATATAGAGTTCAATAATTACACTACAGATACTAGCTAACTATTTATATACACTTATATAGTTGAGTCTCGAAAAGGTTTTTACTTAAACGTTTCCGTTAAAAATATATAATGGTTGCACTACATGGTAGAGCTTGTTATTCCCTTTTTTAGCAGTTAGGCTATTTGTTATTTTAAAATTATTATTTTAAATTTCGGAGTTTTAGTCAGCTTTCTAAAAACAATCACTTTCAAGCTCATTTTTTCGTAAACGAAGCGTTATCAAAAATGGATTTGTATTATTTGCAAGACCTATTCAACGATACCCCGCTCGATGGGACCTATAATTTTTTCTTTCAACCTCACAAATTGGCGTCCAAAGTCTGTTATTTTAAATTTTATGTACCCAACGACACTCGCACTATGAAAACAAATCTCACAGCACCTCATATGTTAAATTCCGTCAATCCGTGTAGGCTGCACCAGGAAACATAAAAATGTACATATATTATGTCAGTCTAAATAATTGAAAGATTAAATTGGCTAATGTATTTACGTAAACATGTTCTAATAATGATATTTAACAGTATCGCCATCTTTGATTTGTTGACACAGATAATTAGTTGATCTTTGAGCTTCCGGTTACTATTAACTTCTCGTGTATTTTTTATGAAATAACTGTATTATAATAAACTTAGATGTCCAAAATATGACTTATGCTTGTATTAAAATGTTTTGTTACAATTGTATCGAAATAAATAAATAAAATAAATTATTTAGTACATCCATAATGTTGACTTGCGGTCAAAGGGTATAAATACTGACTGTAAGCATGCAGTTGATGGATGTCTCTTGTAAGTGTGAAAGAAAACATCTCTTGTAAGCATAAGCTGAGGCAGGGCCCTTTTGCCCACAAAATTTTTAATTACTGTTTTATGTTCTTACTTTTTTTTAATTTCTTTTAATTGTTTTGTTGTATTGTCTTAATTATGTCTTTACTTTTTGTGTAAATAAATGTTTCTTTTTCTTTTTTCTTGTGGAAACGTAACTGTTTTTTTTACTCACACTAACAATACATGCACTCAAAAAATATCCACCCTCAGTAGGGGCGTGCGTATAAGAGAGTTTTTTTTCGAACTGACTACTGCTGTTATCCGCAGATGGCCTTTACCGCGCAATTGTATAAGAGAGATGATGACTATGCTTAGTAGTTGACCATTAAAGTCAGAGACACCAGGCTCGTTCTGAGAAGTACTGCATATTTACTGCCATATTTCGGATGCCGCTTTTGGGAATTTTTAACACCCTGAATATTTTAAACAGTTTCAAAGTAACCCTTTTCATTGGGCCCCGCACCGTTCAAGCTAATTTCCAGATCCCCGGAAACTTGGAATTTTCGGTAAGGAAAAAGTTTTAGATTTTGTTAGGAAGTGACAAATGTCTACAAATATCTGATGGATTTCTGTCTAATATTCATGAACTTCGGTTTAAGTTTGAAAACAGGAAAGTGCTTATTCTTTCTTTCTCTTTAAATTACACTTTAAATTGCTATTTTTTGTGAAAATAAATTACTATTCATATTTAATGGCATGTTTGTTTATTGTTAGCATCATTTTAGTAACAAAGTGAAATATTATAATGCATATTATTTTATATCCGGATAATGTTAAAATTCTAACCCTGAAAAATATTCTATTCAAATTCAAAAGATACTTTTCGTAAGTTAACTAACTCACTCTTCAATCAATTATTCGATTAGTTTTGCACTAGAGGGCTCTGTTGGAAAAATAAAATAATGTTATGAGCTGGGGGTTTTCCGAGGTACTTGTTTAGTAAATACGAAGAAAAACACAACATAAGAGGTCAAAATTATTAAAATTTATGTTTCCTTTTCAATGTCTTATGGAATATATTGTATAATCAAAATATTTTTATATAAAATTCGTCGTTGACTGAATTGAATAAATTAACTTCAAGTTTAACAAATGATTCAGCTCGTTTGGAAGTGGCTTGCGAATATGCACAACAACGGTGATGTCAGCTCTTTCATTCATCATTATCAGCATATGTCCCCACCGACGGGCACGAGCCTACGCGTCTAGGGTGTATAGGCCTTGTGCGGATTGGCCGACTTCACGAACAACCTTTGAATCTATTCGTAGGCGTGCGCAGGTTTCCTAACGATGTTTTCTTTCACCGTAAGAGCGCCGTATTATCAACATAGTCAATTTAACACATTATACTAAAATGTACAAGTATATTCGTTTAATATAAGGTTGTAATTGTAAAGTACCTACGGTTTGTTTTAAATAATTCGATTTTATCCTCTAAACAACTTCAAGCTCATTTGACAAGGTATCAAAGAGTTTTGACTATCACCACCGTCGAGATATATATTCTTCCCCTGTAAACGTTTAAATTTTGACGACGCATAAAACCACCTATTAATTTCTCACAGCGGACGACTAAATATTTGCTTAATTATTAATGAGTAAACTATATTACATACGCATTTTTTTGCGATTAGTGACGCTTTCTTTTCTATTTAGTACATCTAAAAATTAATAATATGTATGTTATGTTCTGTTAATCAAAATATATTAAATAACATCATTAGATGCGTCAAAATAAATCTACGTGCATGAGCTCTAATGAAGATATCTTTGGAACTTTATTTTTCAACATACAAACCCAGGGGGGTCTTTAGATTTTTAACCTGGATCGCATGCCTACCAATTTAGAAATAACTTAATGACTCACACCGAGGTCATTTTGCCTGATCTTGTTTAACCAATATTAAACAGTTCATAACCTTTGCCCGCACGTCAATCCAATCGAAACTGATCGAAAAGTGGTAATACAACCAATATTGGAGTCTGCTCGTTATGAAACGGAAAGTGCTTTTTTAATTGCTATTTTGAAATCTAGTTAAGCAGTTATTGTTAGTCATTAGACAGTATATTTACATTTATCCATAAGTAAATAACTGTAAAGATTCTCAATAAAATTTATTAACTCACCCTTACAATCACAAATTCAACTTTATAGTTTTCCATTCAGTTGTTGTGGAAATAAATGATAAATTATATATTTGTTATAATATTGTCTATGATACGAAATTGAAAGAAAAGAAAAGCTTAAAAAAATATAAAACAGTCTTTCAATTCGGTTGTAAGTGTCTACATCTGCAAATTGATGTGCTACCTCATTTATATTTATAAATAGTCGTCACAGAGCGCGGCTGAACGACGCCACGTTGATCTAAGGGTTTAGTCGTTTTGAGCGGCTTCACGAACAGTTACAAAACCTTTTGCTAACTTTCTAGTCTCTATCAGCTTTCCCACGTCGCGACGGAAAGCGACACATATAATTTCTTAAATTCGAAAATATGGTTATGTGAAAGAAGTCACATACAGACTTATTGTTAAATTATTTTGAGTGAATATGAATAAGATTTTGGATAATCAACTTTTTTGTGTAAACTGAAAAAATTTGATATTTATAAATTAAACATAATTACTTAGAAAACAAATCTTAACCTCAAAACTTAATGTATTAACTTAATTTAACATAGTTATGTACAATATAATATCATAAATGAAAACGTGCCTCAGATAATAACCACCAGTTCATGTCGTAGCAATGGATTTTTTTGTATGTGCGGCAATTCCACCAATTATTATTAGCCTTATTTTTCTCATCTGTTTTCTATTCACATTCTAACACGTGGCTAGGCTTTAGCCTTTGACCATTTGGATATAATTTGATTATGCCATCGAGCATTATTGATTGAAAATCAAACCTTTTTTTTATTTAAATTAATTTAAAACGACAGGTTGAGGTTGTTAGTAGCACAATCAATGACTTCATATCAGATCTAATTACTTATAAATAACTAGCTCTTCATTAATAAAATAAATTCACAAACGCATTGCTTTGTCATTAATTACGCAATATTCGTATGGTTGAGAAGAAAAATAATTGCCTTTACCTTGTGATTTAAGAGTACAATCAAAAATTTATTTTTATTAGGTGGTAGACTCGATACTGAGTCGTCTAGGTACCACCGCATTGCCAGATATCATCCCGTGAAACAGGAGTGTTATGCACTTTTGTGTTTAAGGGCACTGTAGCTAGTGAAATTACCGGGTATAAGAGAACTAACATCTGTTGTCTCGGGCGTAGGGCGCAGTGCGTCATTGACGGAGGACAATAACTGTCTATTAGTTGTTGGTCTCCATTAATGCCGTTTGTCATGGTCTGGCGTATCACTTACCACCAGGTGAGCGTCCAGACCATCCTGTACACTTATGACATACAAAAAAATTGATAAATAAATAGATTACGCTTTGTTGTTCAACATGACAAATTTACAACATCAAAACAAATAATTCGAAAATATAATTAGCGGCCATATTGCGAGTTAGCAATACAAAAGTAAGAATAACGAGCACGACGCAGTTCCATATTTTAATCTTTCGGTATAATGGAATTCTTATCTTCATCTTCTTGATATCAAGTGAGTAGTGAGATTGATGAACCAGTGGCGTGCACTACATTTATGCAATTAAGTAGTAAGTAGTGTGCGTCCAGACAATCTGAAAAATCGTTAACATATCAAATGATTCTCACTTATTCCCTATTTTCCTCTACAGAATTGAAACTATAGGCAATCTGCTATCATCAATCAGACCGACCCTGGTGTCCGAGCTTCTGAACGGCCTCTGTTTCACCGCCATATTGGCCGCCAACCGAAGGTATAACATGTTTTCCAACGCACTTAACAATTATTTCTTTCACACCACCAGGTGATTTGGACTACAATATATTATTATCAATTATATTCTGTATATATAAAGGTAGATACGCCATCGGTTCCTCAAAATCTAACCACCAAAGAGAGTACAGTTTGTACTCTTTTGCTTAGGTAAATGTGTTCCAAATTCGAAATATGTGTATGTGTGCTGTCACTGCATTTGGAACCCTTTTTTTTCGATTGTTTTGTGAGCATATCACGAATCCATACTTTTTACATCATTGATTATTATACGATTCGATCGCATGGTCCTTTGACCATGTTGAGATTTAAATTTTATGAACTGACTACTACACTACGGGAATAGTTTAATACTTAATGAAAATACTCAACCCATTCGACCATACCCTGAATAACGTTGCTGGATTTTGCTGCATACAAATCATTCGAAAGTACTGTCCTAAACTGAATAAAACTTTATTAGAGCCCAACGGTAGGAATTTCCCACGCAAAAAGGGTCTAGTTAATCGGATCGGAAATCGCTATGTAATCCGTGTTCACACCTAACATACCTTTAAAGCTAATACTTACCGACTGAATTGAGATATTTGAATCTTTACAAAAATCGAGCTGAGTAGATTACTCGTTTTCGTATTTTTGTGATGGTCTGTTACGAAAAATTTTATTATCACTTTTATTTTATATATTAGGATATTAGCAAAGTTTATTTTAATTGATTTCAGTTTTACTCGTAGAAAAAAAAATGAATCCAGTTACTTGATACACTAAAATATCATTGAAATGAAACGAACCTTCTCTAACATTTGATGTCAACGTTATTTACAGTTACAGTCTCCCAAGGACTCAATGTGCAGCTTTTAAACATGCACCGACATTTTCTCTGACGGTGGTAAACCTTGGCAAACTTCATAAGTTTTCTAAAACGGCATAAACAGAAACTAGTAATATACAGAGTCCTGTATATAACTAATATCTCTTTATGCAAGTACTAAACATGATTCTGCTCATTTTTTTTGTTACGAAATTGGATTTCCTATTTTAAACTTTTCAGCCATCAATCTGTCGTCAATTCTGCTGACGACTTCAAAAGATTGTAATCTTCTAAATATTTTTCCAAAACCCTGTCTTCGCCGTAACTTGATGGTTTCATCACTTTTAAAAGAGTATGTGTATCGACTAATAGAAACATTTATTAAAATAATTCGTATTCAACCCATTTTCTTAGAAAACAACCCTTAAAGCATACCAATCAGGTAATATGCAAAAAATAAAAAGAACATGAAAGTAAAACGAAGCTCAAAGAGATTCTTTATTTAGTGTTGATTCAATTGATCTTTAAAAGTCTAGTAAAACAGGTACTAAAATTAAATATAAAAGTATCCTTGGCATTAATTCCACTAGTGAGCACTAGTACTTTCTAGTGGAAGATTACGTTATTATTTAAATCCTATAAAGGACGTCCATATGTGTCCATCATATGGAGAGTTACCATTTATTTTTGTCATGTTATCTTTAAAATCATTATTTTATCGAATATAATATCAATATCCACGGAACAGATTCACTAACAGGAAGTTCCACCGTGTCACCAACCAGCCTTTAACATCCTATTGCAGGGCATAGGCCTTCCCGCTCATTATGGTTTTGCAAGGGTGGTACGTAACCCACCAGGGGGATCTCTTGTGGCAAAGTGAGTTTAAACGACAATCATACAAAGCAGTCGAAGCCGATGACTTCACTCGACGCCCCAGACAATCACAGTAATTTGTTTGGTCAATTGCGTGGACTATTGTAAAATAAACTTTTCATATTCTGTAAATTGATTTCTCGCAAATTAAATTTTACTGATGAACCAGCATAATATCCAATGAAATTTAATTGATTTAATGCAATTTTATTAACTCTACCAATATTAACAATTCCACAATTATGTGTAAACTAGCACTGCTAAAAATGCTGATCTTACATTGACTTTGTAGTATTACTAAAGGTCACATGAATAAAATTCTTGAATACCTACTTAATCTGGAAACCATATAACATAATGTTGGATACTATTATGAACGTAATATCCAAATATAAAATCGATGTAACTATGCATGCCTACTTCAATCTAGTGATATTATTTAAAACTCTCTATGAGACCTGTAAAGGTTATTTGAAAAATAAATGTTAGCGCTTTATAAACTTATAATAAGCTTATACAGTGACATCTTTGTTCTTAATTTATACTGCGCTGTTGAAGAAGCATGCTATTATCAATTAGCATCTGCTATCTTGGGTTGTAAAAATCTATTCTCCGGCAAAATGACTACTTCAAATCTACGTAACTTTTTTACCTGACCCTAAGAATAACTTGTTCAAATAGGATAAGAAAAGTCCGCGCAAAAATATAACTAATTGGATAGTCTGCTCACAGATAAAATCTTTTGTTCTTAGTTGGTTCCACAAATGTTATTACATCGCTGAATTGTTCATAATTGACAAAATTTTCATTTTGCATATTGATGAATAGTCGTAAAAATCACGTAGGTTAATCACGTTAAATTACCACAGCTGTGTTTAAATAAATAATATAACACAGCTTTAGGTACTATAAAAAATTAAAATACTAGTGGTATTCGTTTTTAGGGATTGGAAAGGAATAGATTTTTGTAAATAAATATTTAGAACTTCAAAATACCTTTGAACATTAAATTAACGTTATTAGTTTAATACGCATTAGAGAGCGAACGATTTCATCTCAGAATCCGATGTAATGTAAACCAATGTAGTTTGTGTTACTGGTCTTTTTATGAATTGCATATTTATCATCAAAAACGTATCTAACATAGCTTAAATGATTATACAGCTCTGGTAGAGCCACTCATCATCAGTCATATGAAAAAAGCAGTTTTTATGAAAATATTTCCCTGTGTCTAATCTCCTTTTTTAAAATTAGGCATACAAGAGGTTAGAATATGATGATAGAGGGCTGGCAACCCAAACCGGTTGCCGATCTATGTATGACGAACACATTTTCGTAGAAAGGTCATAAATCTACGCCTTATGGTACTACTTAATGTATCCAGCTTACTTAATGTACGTATTTAATGACCTGATGATGAATGTATCCATTAAATTTTTATATATCTAGTGAAATAAGTGGCTACTATACCTATAAAGAAATCATAAACTAATAATAACATTACATACTGCAGTTGCATTCATCATCATCGTTACGTAAGTACATTGCAGGACCTCTTTCAATGATTAGTTTAGTTCTAGGAATCTTTAGACACAATCGATTTCTATAATGTCTCGAGTCCTGGCAGATATTTTAATGCTCTAAAAAGGTAAACCTTTAATCTCTTTAGAGCATTAAAAATATCCAAAAACACCATAATTCTAGCAAAGTGTAATAATCGTACTTACGTGATCGTGAACACACGTGTCGTTCGGAATTTTGCTTTTAATTAGATCCGGCCCCGATATACCTGGAAGCAATATAAAACGCCGTTTATTATTAAGACAAAGCACTTAGGTACATTTGCGATCGTTTTGGTAATTACTGCTTATGAAATAAAGTCTAAAGGCTAACTTTATAGGTATATTTTTATTTCCCAAAGTTACATATACATTTGGCGTGAAGTTTTAACCTAGCCTCTACACTAGGCTGAGCCTATCCTATGGAGGTCAATACCTTGTTTACAAAATAATTATACTTTTACATGTGGCACTTTTATTTATGTATAATTGTTTATGTATAATTTGGATTTAATGAACATAGGTTCATTAAAATCCAAATTATACATACAAATTAGGAAAATGTCTATCGCAAGCTTTAAGTAATCATGTAAGTGCGCGGGTGGTAGGTGAAGTGTGAGTGCATATGAGGAAATACTTCACAATTTTGAAAAGATCCTCTGCTTCATTGTAACTGAGGCTCAGGAGTGTTTTGAACAATATGGCTTTTGCTATGGCTAACTGTTTTGTCTACAAGTGTAAGACGGTCGACAACTTGTTGTAAATGTAAGTACAATATTTTGTGCTCGGTTTGATGATGCGATGATATTTACTGAATTTGCATCTTATCTTATATATTATATAAGGTAAGAAAGCTGAATAAATAAATAATTTATTGCAAAATTAATCGGAATATGTTTAAATATTTTTTATATAAATTATAAAATTCTTGTTTTTATTGCTTAGAAGTAGAATATTTTTTTATAATGCCGTGCAACTTTTCTAACAATAATTATTTTAACTTACAATTGGATGAAATTATTCAAAAAACTATTAGTAACGTACTCAATCGCAAAATGGATGATCTTGCGTGGCAACTTCACTTCCAATCCGTTTTGGTGGGATTGGAGTTAGAAAAATGGTCCGCTATATCTTTTACCAGCTTTTTTGTCTTCTAACATGCCTAAGCCTTTGGTAGGAAAATGGCTTAACCCATTGATGTGGTTCCACCTTTGAGGTTTCAGGTTGTTGAAGCTAAAACGGCATATCTTCCATATGCAATGAGGACTTTCCCGTATCTACACATTCTCAGCGTCTGTGGACCATCCGCTTTGCAAGGATGTCATAACAAGTTGCTAGAACGCTGCATAACAACGCAGATAAGTCCGCTTATTAGCTGTAAACTCAAAAAGAGTCAAACCATTGGCTTCGCGCTTACCATCTTTTAATATTGGCACCCTACTCGATGACACCACACAATTGGCACTTGGCACAAAATTAAACGAGCCTCACCGCCGCTGCTGCAGTGCTTGGGTCGATTCCCTGGCGCATCATGGCATTTCTTGCCAGAGAACCGCTTGGTCGCTTTCTCAAGATATGCTGCTGTTAATGACATTATCCGCTGTGCTCTTTCTATGCCCATGTCCCCGTTTACTAGAGCTAGCGGGGTCTTGCGTAGCGATGCAAGAGACCGGATGGGTGATAACCCTTATCCTTAGAAAAGGGTAGTGCTAGATGGGATAGCCACTGTGTAGACACTCTGGCACTTTTCACATCGTTGGTACCTCCGTAACCAGTGCAGCGGCTACGCAGCAGAAATTCTAAATTCCAGAAAATAAGGATATTGGTAAAAATATATTTTTGTGCCGGTAGCGATTGAGACATGGGTCCTTGGGCAAATGAGGCCAAATTATTTTTAAAAGATCTGTAGTACTTGACTGAGGCTACAGGAACTCCAGAGCCGACAGCTTCCTTGGTCAAAGAATAAGCATTGCATTCAGCGCTGGAATGCTGCCAGTGTTTTGGAACCTGCTCGGTCAACGTTACTTTTCGATTTTTGAAATAATATATTATTTCATTTACTATTACATTTGCAATATTTTAATTTTTTACTAGATTTTTATGTAGAACTGATTTCTTTTAAGGCTATTACCAAATGATTATATTGTTTATATAATATTTTAAACGATAAAAAAATATATTGCAGTTTTATTACTTAAGTAACTTTCGCTCTTATATTCTGCTGCAGTATTGCATGTGCAAAAGATTTGCACTAATGTCTAGTATGAGTACAAAATTTTATCAGGACTCGGAAAATGTACTTTATCTTCTACACGGCTACAAGCTATCAAAGTAATTAGTGCCGATGTTATAAGTCTACATTAAGTACTACTGTAACGTGGTATTTCGCCATCATTTTAAGGAAATAATTCAAATAGGACAAATGTAAATGACATAAATGACGGTAGATTTTTAAAATGGGCTGCACAAATAATGAAACCCTTTACCCATTCGTACGAACGATTACTCATTTCTTTTGCATAAAAGCTCTTTGTTTAAAGACTTCTTAAAATATGCCCTCAAAGATTCGTTTAAAATGTTCTCATGAGTTATTTTTCAATGTCCTCAGTAACGCTTACTCTTCTCAGTACATTAATGCTTTAACTTTAAAGATGATTTATATCCTGTTAAATTTTGGATGAATTTTATTCATTTTCTCAGTACTTGTTAAGTGAATAACTTGTTAAAACTTTGTTATATTAAAGTTTAACTTAATAAAAAAAAATAAGTCGAGAATTGCCATGACATTAATTTCTTGCTTGCTTGAGCAGCCTAGCTATTTAGCTAGGCTGCTAATTGCTGTTTAATACTAATGTTAGTATTAAACAGCAATTATAAAAAAGCGACAAACTCAGACATGATATTAATAATGGAGGACAACGCATATTTCATTCTAAGAAAATCACAGCTTGTTCTTTTTCTTTATCTGCCATTTTATTATATTAATTAGTACATATTATAAGGGCCATTTAAATCGCTCAAGATGCTCCAATGTATAGGAAGGCTATTTAATGTTTAATATAAGATTTGAAACGAGGACTCAGATAGGAGAGCAAAGTTACCACAAGCCTACAGATTAGCAAGTTGAAGTGTAGTTGGCAGGCACCTATTTATTGAACACACGATAGACACAGTTACGGTTAAAGCCCTATGTAAAACAGTTTTAAAATAATATAGTTACTTATATTAAATACTGTGTATATTGAAATTGACTAATGCATTTAAAAGTAACAAGCAGATATTGATTATCTTACTCATCGCTATCGTCGGACGACTCACACAAAACTTCAAATCTCTTCGCAGCTGCTTAAGGTTCGCACGATGTTTTCATCACGTTAGACGTCGGATAACGTACACTATATATTTAAAATTCGAAATACATGCTAGTGTCGCGATTGGAACCTAGCCCTCCCGAAGGAAGCGACAGTCACACCATGGGCCACCGCGCTCATTCTTTATCTAACAACCATAACTTTGTTCGTAAACTGTGATTAACAAGAAATATTGTTTTGCCGGCCATAGAGTTCTCTAAGTGATTTTTCTCGACTAAGCTTACACAAAAATCCGTTTCCTTTATGGATCTATTTGAAGTACAGAAGCCACCATAATAAAAATCATCGCTATGACGCAGAATAATGAACCCCCTGAGGTACCATTCTTATTAAAAATAATAATATGGATAGATCTAAGATAGGTTGAACGCCTTTCGAAATGGTTCACTTGGAAAGCAAAAAATGGGAATCGGTCTTTTATGAAACTGTATATGATTGAATATCACTGAATACACACAGCGGCCCATTCTAGTCCTAAATTATTGAAGCATTAGCCATGAACATGGTACTGAGCATACGGTAAGAACAACGTATATTTTTTGTATTTGCGTAAACACCTAGTCAACTAATACACCTCAAAAAGCAATAACTTAAATAAAAGATTGCTTAACTGAGGTAAAACTACCGGCTGTATTCCTGGAGGGTGGTATATGTATGCAGAATATCTTATCCTGACGTCCCTCGGAGCTCCTTGGTCCAGGTCCAGACGTCTCCGTCCAGCTAGACCGAGTGTGTCCACTGCAGATGAGAATAGTTGAGTGGCAGAAAAGTCGATGCTTCTTGATGAAAGGTTGCTGGTGTTAGGTTCCGCCTGATGTGCTCGATCCAACATCGAAAATCACATGTTGCTGTGTAAGAAGGCGAGACGCTAGGTAGAGAGAGTCCATTTTATCAGCGTCTTCGTAATTCTCTCGAAATACTGCTAGATGATTAGATTTTTCCGCGAAACTGTGGTGGTAATTGTTAATTGGTATGAATAATGATGAGTGTGACTAGTTGTAGTTTCCTTATTTTGAAGACAGCGTCTATATATGTCTGTCATGCAACATTTCGGACATCATAATACAAATTAAATGCGACAATAACACATACAAAAAAATATAAAGAATACAAAAGTTACATGAAACAAATTTGCTTAGACACATATAGTAATATACAAAAATTCCAATAAAATTACATTATTATTGAAACTTCAATTCACTAATGAGATCAGACAATGACCTAAAAAAAAACTTAACACCTCAATTAAAGAATACAAGTTTAATATTCATATTGACAGGTGAGTTTTTCTAATAATATTACTTCTAATATACTTACTATATATATATAAACTCTATTTATATAATGAAAAGTAAAATCTACGTTTGGATTGCTCTTGCTTTCTACCATAATAAGTCTTTTAGCAAGCTCTATGGAAGCTTGCAAACAGACTGAAACGGCTGAATATAAACCTGTATGTTAGACACGACTGACCGCATGAAATGTACTTTTACTCTGTTATCTTATTGTGAAGACATATGTGTATTAAAGTAGAAGTAGCAATTTACAGTACAGGAATTGTTTGCGTTCCTAACTTAATTATTAAAACAAAAGGAATAAACATCAAGTATATTCATTCAAGAAATACTTCTAATTGTGTTCTTCCACTGCAAAAGGCCCAAGGCATTAACCCGCCATCACTTATACTAGACTATTTGATTTTACGATCGCTAAAGGGTTGCCTTATAAAAAGAAAGCGGCATTCAACTCACCATACAAACTGTTAATAGAATATCAAGCCTTTTAATACCCTAACTAATGCCAATTGCAAATATTACGCGTATTCAGTTTCGTTTTATTGATTTACCGAACAAAACACCTAAGAACATATTATTCTTACACATTGCTGTTTAAGGTGCTGAAGCGACCCATTTGTAATCTCTACTTATCTATGTTATTGCTGGTAGGAGTAGGTACGCTAGTCCAGTCAAATTAGACATTCGTGGCTACATAAATTCTCCCAAGCTGAAAATCGGTAAGATTTTCCTTTCATTATGACGATAACAACTTTTTGTTGAAATTTCTTTTTTATATTGAAATCAATTTTAAAGATGTTCAGCATTGTGGGAATCAATGTAGACTTGTTAAACGGACAATGCCCTAGGCTACGATTTTGTTGAATAATCTCTTTGTATAATTACAACTAGATATTATTCTAGTAGAGCGTCTCGAAGTCAGTTTTTTGTGCTCCTCTTATTGCTGTGTCTGTGCTCTAATTTGCGATAAACTTCCGTACCTGGGAGGGGGCACTTGAAGGTTCATATCCCTCTGAATCCTAATCGTAACCAAAGATTATACTGTATCGTGTCTAATATCTCTCAGTACGATTGATATACGAACGCTTCCATCTACAGTGTAAGGAGTAATACATTCAGTACGGTGTAGAAACTTCATGAACGACCTTGCGTAGAGATTCGAGTTGTGTTTTGAAGTCGTCCAAATGCCGCGACTGGCCCACTGCTGACGACTAAGGGCCTAATCACCTATACGGGTAGGCTCGTGCCCTCGGGTGGGCCGTTTAATGAGCTTGATGTTGCAGAGATCATATCATAATGCTAATTCATCATTTAATTTAGATAGATATATTGCTTTTAAATCTTGCTCTTTAAGTATAACAACGAGTTACAAATATTAACTTGGCCATCAAAGACAAATTTAACATGGACTAATTAGGGGTAGATATTCATTAAATTTGCTTTTTATTATATGGCTTTTGGTACACACACTCCTTGTTATCAACAAAAATTAACTGCCTTATTTTATTTAAATCATTTCGCCCATCCTTCAAATAGGGGATGGAAATTTGTGAGATTCTCCCCAAACTTAACACGAACTGTGCTACATTGACTTGTAACCAGAAAGGGACGATTCAGTAAGACACATAACCGTATTATAACTATTAAGTGTGACGGTAATTTTGTAAAAGTTTTAGGCGCGGAACACAGCTTTACCAAGTAGACTCGCGCAAAACTGACGAAGTAGGATGTGACCTATTGTGGCCACAAAGGTCCACATGTATATACAGAAAGGACAGTAAGTACCCATTATTTGTCAAATAACTATCTATAGTATATCTACTGCCCACGTGTAGTATATCCCATATAAGTCTACTAAATAGCATCTCCTGTCGTGAAGTCATAGAGTCATAATATGTGTCGCGAGATTTACATCTTGCGCAGCAGTTAAATTTCCAGAAGAATCCTATCGGTTTTAAAGATCAAAAACATATCGAGATGAGGGACATACTGGTCATTTAGGAGATAATAGCGTTTGCAATAACTATAACTGGATTAATATGGCTTTCATTCGCCTAAAACAGAAACGTGTGCCAAATAATATGTCATGATATTCAAATGGTCAGAGGTAATTTTAAGCTGCAAGCCACAATAGCTCTGTATGGTTACATCTTGAGCATCTAGATGGATCAGATGGTTGACCGAAAGATTCATTTTTAGTCAAGTATCGAGGTATTGTCAAGAGCTCTTAGCTGTTAGCAAGATACTATGTTCTATACATTACAGTTTATTTAACGGGTTTATTCTGAAATACGAAACTCTTTTCTATGTTGTTTTCCTTTGAATTCTAAATATTATTATAGTTCGTGAATGATTTTAAATTTGCTTTATGGAAATAGCATCATATTGCAGAGACAGTCCAGATATGGCTACATTTTTAGTTGCTTGTGAAATATAAGAATGAGTGTTCTCATATAACGATAATAGTAGTTTTGTTTTGATACTTTGGTGATGTAACATGTGTAGACGTGGCTCTCTCAGACCGCACTGGCTCTTCACGAAGTATCGGGTTTCCGAATCCCCGCAGCACATGGTACAAACATTTTTATGTGCAGAACAATGGAACATGTTTATGTTTTTTGTCCTGGTTGGATGATTTTCTTATGTTTATTAATATATTGTATTTACAATAATATATTACAGGAAGCGCTTTAGTTTGGGACGCCTACGATAGGTCGCTACATCTTGTGTTGTCACAAACTCAGAGGGACAACATGATGTTAGGTGCTCTTAGTCCTTGCTATTTTTAAATATGTTATTTTATAGCTTATTAACTATTGTGTCTATAAGTGTAAGAATTTAAGTTTATTTATCTATATCTAATCCTGTGACCTTATCTCCTTCTCTCTCGCAGCTATGCTATGTATTAATAGTCTAATTGAGTATTTATATATCTTCTTTCATGTATAAGAACACATTTGATCATCAAACTTTATCCATGGAATTAGTCACGGAATGGCTGTACGGTAGACAAATAACAAGATGATTGTAATTCTATCTCACTTCAGTTGTATTCTGAATACTCGTATGAAGTATATAGTTGAGTTTATGAGCGATGTGAATTCACTACTGTTAGTAAAGTATATGGTATATGTGATAGATATTTACATATTTTATGTAAAAAAAAAATTTTTGACAAGTAAGTTGTTAAACAGTCGCCATAAAGATCCATATAACAAAAAATATTATCAATCCTATTAGGAAAATACTTTCGCATTTTAAAAGAAAACATTTCCGATTGCACTATAATATTTCGGAAAAATCGAGTAAAGGTTTGTTACATAGTCTTATCACATCAGATCTCTCTGATCATGTGTGTGCTTAGGATAACTGTCTATGTACTGTTAATTTGTTAAGTTATATTTAGAATATTTCAATAGAATATAGATATATATCTATTTCGACCTTGAAAAAGCATCGGTATAAAAGGTTGTAACATTAAATTTTGCAATGTTTCGCTATAATAGTAAGTATCTTATTGGTATTAGTTCACGCAATTTATCTTTTGTGAATAGATATAAATAAGGCGTTTATATAATACAATTTTATGTTGTTATTTTTTACATACGCAACAA
>PQWD01013438.1:0-108934 GCA_019425675.1 Leucinodes orbonalis | reverse complement strand
TTTTATATATTTAAATATCTTCGAAAATGTTCATTTAAATCATATGCTGTAGAACTACTTAGATCTTATGCAACATGTATTAAAACATAAATGGGAATAGTATACCCCTCCCGCATGCGCACCCCCGCAATGCGACGTCCACTTGCAACGGGACGGCCGTGCAGCAGAATAATATTTAATTTCGCCATAACTTGAAACCAAACGTCAATTTTAATCATTCAAAGACCAATATTATCTACGTAACTTTCTAGTGATGAAATAATTATTTTGTTAAGGATTAGTAGCATAGTAAAATAACGCGTTTTAATGTAGCCAAAAAAATGGTGGTTTTTAATAAAAAATGGTTGTTGTGCTTCCCCGACATAGGTAGGTATAGTGTGTCGCGGACTTTTTTAGATATTAATGAGATTACACTTAGTTAGAACATTTGTTCTATCTTTTAGTTAGGCAGAATACGCAAAAAAGCAACTTTTCTGGTAGTCTTTTTTGTCCGAAAAACCCAAAATATCTTACGAACCTATTTTTTTTCAAATAAAATTTAGCCTAGTTTATGCGGATTAATTTAGCTTTCGAATGTGAAAGAATTTTAAGTCGGTCCAGTAGTTTTTGAGCCTATCATTACAACCAAACACAAAGTTTTCCTCTTATATTAGTGTAGATATCGTAGATAAAATAAATAATTAGGATTTTTTTTTTTTTTTAATGGTTTAAGAGATAGCGAGCTACACATAACGTAGTGAACAGGATTACAACGTTCAGTAGATTTTTGACCTACCTAATGAGTGACAACTGTCCCTTATACACTAATGATCCCGAAGAAGTAGAGTTTAATTTGTGACGTCTGTCTATCTCTTAAACCAATTCATCCACTCTGGACATAGGATATCCTTCCGCGCAAGTCGCGGTCCATCGAACCGGATACTTCCCTACGCATGCAAAACGCGGTCTTATCCAGAACTCGTTTGCACCAACAACCATCAGTTCTGCGGCGCGTGGCCGACTCAGCTTGTTGATATGAGAGTTTTTTCGGTGACTTCATTTCTGTCACGAATAACAATGACTTCTGTTTTTATCGCTGAGACTAATGCTTGGGGCTTTGATAGCTCCATTGCCCGTTGACTAAGTCACTCAACTGTGATGTAAATATGAATTGAAATCTTGATGATTATTTATCTTTGATATCGCATGTGCACATTGCAGCTATGCACGGGTGGTTCCGTGACGGATTTGTGTGCCGGACTCCGAGCGCGAGGCGGCAGGCTCACGGAGCCGCAATTGGCGTACGTGTTGCGCGGGACGGTGCGCGCGCTCACACACCTCCACGCGCACCGCTGCATGCACCGAGACGTTAAAGGTCACAACATACTCCTCACCGAAGATGGAGAGGTGAAACTCGTCGACTTCGGCGTGTCATCACATCTAGCCGCTACTGCTGCTAGGAGGAACACGTCTGTCGGAACTCCATACTGGATGGCGCCAGAAGTAAGTTTAGGAAAGTTGCAATTTCGAGGTGGGCATAACGACAAACGATTAAATAAAAATGTTAAGA
This sequence comes from Leucinodes orbonalis, assembly GCA_019425675.1. NCBI lineage: Eukaryota > Metazoa > Arthropoda > Insecta > Lepidoptera > Crambidae > Leucinodes > Leucinodes orbonalis. The sequence continues at coordinate 107,385 of PQWD01013438.1, read as the reverse complement.
TAACGCTTAAACTTTAAACCGCCAAAAACCGGGCTACTATACGGTATATTGTCAATCATGGTCTATAATTATACAGAAAGTACTTCTGTTAAGTACTTTCGGTGATAGTTGTATTATATATTAGGTTTGTTAGTTTTACCGTGGTATAACCATCTTTGCAAAGCAAAATTCTCAATTTTCAGGAGATGTATGTAGTAGGTCATGCTTTTGGTATTAATCACACTGTCCTTACGAAATTTTTCTGCTTAATTTTAGGTGATAGCATGCGAACAACAGTTGGACCAATCATACGACTGCCGGTGTGATGTCTGGTCGGTTGGCATTACGGCCATCGAGCTGGCTGAAGGCGAGCCTCCATTATCTGGCCTGCACCCGATGAGAGCTCTGTTCCAAATACCAAGAAACCCCCCGCCGTCACTTTCACATCCTGAATTGTTCTCGCCGCAACTCGTCGACTTCATAGCCGATTGCCTAATAAAAGATATGAATCAAAGACCTTTTGCTAGAGAATTACTTGAACACCCACTGCTCCTGGCTGTTAGTACTTTCGAAGAGAAGGTAATTCAATTTGTTGATATTCAGTTAATACAGTGAACACAATTTGTTACTTCATTGTGGTTTAAAGTTGCCAAAACTACATTCAACATTAAGCTTTAGCTTGCGAAAAACTTAGGCGTAGTGTTAAAAATTACAATGAACTCAAGTAAGATATGTACTTATAATATGCATAAGATTGTCCGTTGGGTCATCGCAAATAAGAAAGTAGACAACATACGTAAAAAATACTATAACATTACCAGAAATTCATAGAAATAAAACAAATAGCCCACTTTTATTTTGAGAGCCGTTTGTTTAATATTCTAATGCTTTCAGATACGTAAAGAGCTTCAGGCAGAAATAAAGAGACAAAGAGCTGAGGGTAGGAGTAGCCGCGCTCCAGAAGCGACAACCAAACGAGGCAAACTCAAGTCTCATAGAAAGGCGAGACCTGAGAAAATGTACACCGACGACTTGGCTACGCTTGAGGTCCTTACTGAAGATGCCATTGTTGAACAGCTTCAGAAAAGATACAATCAGAATCAAATTTACACCTATATAGGAGATATTTTAGTCGCAGTCAATCCTTTCACTGATATCGGGATTTACACGACTAAGGTAAATGATATTTTGAGCCAGGTGAGTCGAAATAAGAAGGAAAGCGGTCAAGCTACTTCACATTGACGAGCTTAATGATTCCGCAGTAGGTAGTTGCTTTAATTGCTGCAGTTTAGTTATTGCTATCTAAATTTATTAATCAAGGTCCAAAGTGTATCAACGCATGTTTAATATTATTATCTTCGATATGTACAATGTTTTGAATTAATTTTAAAGTTTTTTTAAATGTGTCAAAGCAGGATTGAATTTGGAGCCAAGTGTTGTCATCGTTATCATGAACAGCGAAATCTACATAAATTATTCAAATAAAGAATGTTTTGTATTCTAGTGCCAACTTTTACTTTTCAATTAGGTTACAACAAACAAAAGATAGTTTGTACAACCTTCCAAACGGTTACTTACAAAATACACATTTATCTTAGTCACAATAACACACGAACGTAAAGCTCAACAAGAACAACAGCTGACGGAATATTATAATGCGAATATTTTCCGTGCATTATAATGTCATCTATAACGACGATGATATTAGCTTACCGCAAAACCCACTTGTTGCTGTTGAAGGCTAGTGCCAAATTACCTCTTGGTTGGCATTGTTTTAGAGTCAACAAATATACCAAGGACGTTGCCGCTCGGATAACCCACCGCACATTTACGCGGTAGCCGACGCTGCACATCAGGCCTTGTTGCACCAGAAAATGCACCAGGCAATTGTGATATCTGGGGAAAGTGGAGCCGGAAAAACAGAGTCCGCTAATCTATTACTGAAACAACTTGTATTTTTATCGAAGGTAAAATATCTATTTTAATTAAGGATTAAAAATCAAGATCATTTTTAATCAAAATCAATATTTTATACCTTCAAAACAATTCTTTCATTTTATCTATAGGTAGGTAAAATGATATAATTGTATCACTTATCGCCAATTCGCGATTATAGATAATGTTTTTATTAACAAAATTAATATTGTGCCTATATTAAAATGATAACAATATGTAAGCACAATAATAAAAAAATATTATTTTATTTGTAGTTCTTTTTGCGCAAATCTAGTTAAGTAATGTTGATTTGTATTGTCCAACATATGAAATAAAAAAACTTCCTATTTACCCCCTTTTTTGTATGATCTTTAGACACAAAATCGTAATTTAGAAGAGAAAATCCTTCAAGTGAATCCGATCATGGAAGCATTCGGAAATGCCCGCACTGGTATAAATGCTAACAGTTCCCGCTTTGGGAAGTATTTGGATCTTTCCATGATGAGAGTGGGACGAATTTCTGGTGCCCGAATTTCGGTTTACCTTCTTGAACAGTCAAGAGTGGTTCATCAAGCCTTGTGAGTATTTTTTTACGTCCATTAGTACCTTACCTGCACTTTGATGTCATTTACTTTCTTGCATCTCGAGGAACGCCATCTAACGTAAAACCTTTGAAGCGAATACTTTTGATAAGGTTCCTGAGGTTATAAGAAACGCAAGCTGAAGAATGCTTTAGTTTGGATATGAGAAAGTTCCGCAAAATCTCACTATGAATAATGAAATGTATTTATTTATTGTACACTTAAAATATATATTAATATATAGTGAGAATGAAAGTTAGTACAATGGGCGGCCTTGGCAATCTTTTCCAGGTTACCTTATACCTTTTGTTAAAATTAAAATAAATATGTGTAAACTAGAATAAGTATTTAGGATTGTTTGTAAAATGGCATAAATTTGTTGATTTTAAGGGGCGAAAGCAATTTCCATGTATTCTACTATCTATATGATGGACTAGAAAGCGATGGTCGTTGGAGGAAGTTTTATTTGGATGAGCAGCTCAAGTCCAGGCATAGATATCTAACCTCTATCGTGTGCATCGCGAACACAATGTTCACCGCTGGAGACAACTTAATCAAGCTTTCAAAGTTTGTATCTGTTAGCTACATTAACAATAACCCCCTATAGTACCTATGTAAAATTATATTTATGGAGTACAGTAATGTTGACTTTTTAAATAGTTTCCTACGTCAGGTCCTAGCTTTTGAATATACCTAGTGATAATGAATCCAAATATTGGCTATATATTACAAGTCGTAAAATCCTTTTTTGGTGGGCTTTGGCTCCAAAGTTTTGCTAAAAACGGACCCACAAAGGCGAAAATATGAGCGTGAATACAGAAAGTGAAATATTTTAGATTTGCTTTCAAAATTTTTTTTATATATCAAATCACTTTTAGGTCGTCGGATTCCAAGATGAGGAAGTACAAATAATATATAAAATGCTCGCCGCTATTTTGCATCTCGGTGACATCGAGTTTGGTGAGACAGCAGGTGAAGATAACACAGACAACAGAGCGACCATAATTGATGCCGCGCCGCTTCATAGAGGTAATTACAGGTACTCTTATAAAACAGACAGAGACAGAGAAACACTTCCTCGTTCTTTCATCTAAATGGGGCTCTCGTAATATGATATAGAAATAAAAATATTCTGAATATCTGGTAAAATATATATGTGACTCTATAGCTTTTATGCTGTACTTGTAAAGGTGCATGTGATTTTGTGATGTGATTAATAGTAATTTGCACTGTGTGTAACATCTTAATGTGAATAGATAAAAATATCGATAAATGAGTGAAGTTCAGTTGACATATCGGATATCATAACATTTTTGGCTTTAAAATAATAGTATTTTGTGTGAACCCTAGAAGTACCGACTTTATTTTGCAGTAGCTACTCAGTAATAATAATCATCGCAATCATCGATAGTCTATAACAACCCACTGCAGGAATTCCCACACAGAAAAGTTTTGAGGAGATTAGTCCCCGAAGAATGAATGAGGCCCAGGCGCCCTTTTACATCCAAAACATAGGAGGACGAAACCTTTCAAAAACGAGTCATTGGGCTACACCAACTTCAATTAAATAAAAAAAAATATCAATTTTATGTATCATTGCTAAGTATTAATTTACAATAAATTTCACCAACAGCGTCATGTCTCCTCGGAGTGGAAACAGCTGACCTTCGCGAATGCCTCACGAGCAGCAGTGTGGTAGCAAGAGGCGAGACTATCGCAAGACATAGCTCTCCAACAGAAGCGGCAGTGGCGAGAGATGCAACTGCCCGCGGCCTCTATGCAAGAGCCTTTGACCGGATTGTAGAGAGAATCAATGCTTTGCTGTGTCAGAATAGGCCACACTGGTGAGATTATAATTAAAAAGGTCTTGATAACTTCTAATACAGTTACTTGAGGAGTAAATAACCGTTCTTTAACCCATTATACGCCGGGAAACCAGACACAATAGAAAATCTATTATGTCTGGCGCCTTAAGGCGTCATTGGCTGCCATAGCACAAAAATCACTAATCCCTGTCATACTTTTAACAATAGGTACTTACTATATTATCTTAATTACATAAATTTTAAAGTGCCTACACGGTATATATATTTGCTATCATGACTCATTCGGATAAAACATTGTTTTACGTTGCAGTAATGAACAACTATCTATCGGTATACTTGACATTTTTGGTTTCGAAAACTTCACTAAAAACTCATTTGAACAACTCTGCATCAACGTAGCAAATGAGCAGATTCAGTATTACTTCAACCAACACATCTTCACGTGGGAGCAGCAAGAGTACATGGCTGAAGGGGTTCCAGTGGATTTAGTAGAGTTCTCAGACAACAGACCCGTGCTAGACATGCTTTTGTCTAGACCAATGGGATTGCTAGCCTTGCTTGACGAGGAAAGCAGGTTCCCACGAGCAACTGACCGAACTTTGATAGGTAAGTGACTTTATACACGTAATAGTAAAAATTAAACCTCAAAAACATCGAATTAACATGTTCTTTCCACTCCACAAATGTAATTCAATCAACGTATTCATAATGTTGCAGAAAAATTTCACAACAACGTCAAGAGTAAATATTACGTTCGTCCAAAGTCTGATGCCATATGTTTTGCTGTACATCACTTCGCTGGCCGTGTGTATCAGGCGATGTTTCCTAGAGAAGAATAGGAACTTTTTGCCACCAGAAGTAGTTCAATTAATGAGGCAAAGTCAATATGACATAATCAGATTCCTTTTCCAATGCCCCATTACTAAAACGGGTAATTTGTATTCACCATTGCAAGGCGATATAGACTCGAGAACCTTGGATAGTCCAACAAATGGTGATTCTCGGGTAAGATATCTGAATTGCTTACTTACCACGTGTGTACATTTAAGATTAACCCACTTGATTACCTGCAACTTATAGACTTATGCTAAATTACTAGTGTTGTTCGATTTAAATTAGAAAAATATAATCATAACGAACGACAAAGCTATTATAGTATTTTCCCATACAGGAACGATTTAACAGCGAGGACTGCATCACAGTCGCGTGCTCAACAAACTGTAGCCACATACTTCCGCTACTCCCTGATGGAACTTCTTCAGAAGATGGTGAGCGGTACACCGCAGTTCGTACGATGTCTGAAGCCCAACGACTCCCGTTCCCCAAAACACTTCGACTCTGCGAAGATACTGAAGCAACTGCGATACACGGGGGTTTTAGAAACTATTAGAATCAGGCAAAATGGTTTCTCGCACCGACTCACTTTTGAAGACTTTTTGAAGAGGTCAGTTCTATAACAAATATATACTCTTTCAAAAAAGATAATATATAAAACGCGTTCAGTGCAGGAAGGTGAACGTCAAAACCTAAACCGTTGTTTAACAAGATGTACACAACGAATAAACAACCTATTTTGTGTTAAGTTTAGGCCGGGGCCAATTTCATCCTAGGTTATTTCGAGTATATCTAGCATTGATCGTAATATTCAAAATTAAAAATAGAAACATATCTAGGTTTATTAGCCCAGCTGCAAAGGAAGGAAAACAATATTTAGAAATCAAAGATCTATATTGTATAGCGATATATAATCAAATTAATAAATAATAGTAACCACTTTCTAAACTCAAACGTAAATTGTTTGTAAATTCAAACGCCATAATAATTCATGATTTGTTCTTAAGGTACGGTTTCCTGGCGTTTAGTTACGATGAGGAAGTGAAGCCAAGTCGCGACACATGCCGAATCTTGTTGATGAGGCTCAAGATGGATGGATGGGCACTCGGAAAATCAAAAGTATTCCTCAAATATTATCATGTGGAGCTACTCGCAAGGATTTATGAAGAACAGGTACTTACCATGCTTATTAAGTTATTTTTATGTTCTAAGCGTGATGATGTATAATATAATGTAAATTATCTAACAATGAAATAGAAGTTGATTCAAGGAATTATTATTTATACTAGTTAATTTAAATAATAATTTATTGATTGAAAATTTCTTTGCATATTTGATTTTTGTATTATTTCATTTCCTTAGATAACAAAAGTAGTTCTGGTGCAATCGTGTGCACGTGGCTGGTTGGCTAGGCGTTACTTCCAACGTCTGAAGGCACAGATGGCAATTTCGGTGCTGACGCTTCAGCGCCATGTCCGCGGCTGGCTCACCAGGAAGAAGCTACAAGAACGCCAACGCCAGCTAGCTAGGGAGTTCCAACGGGAACAGATGGAGCAAGAAACCCAAAGGAAATATCAAAAACCTGGTACATGTGTTGTTTAAAACTGTTTATTACCAAAATTCGACAAAATCGGTGTCACGGATATTAATAAAAATAATATAACGAATCCTATTATCTATTGAATATCGGCAAATATGATCATAGTTTTTTTATGATTTTTACAGGTGTACCAATTAAAAATAAAGCCATGATGAAAGCAAAGGTATTGCGTCGAATGACATCACAGGATAGTGACAATACTGAAACAAATTCCGGGAACAAGGAAAACATTGACACTAACCGAGCAGCAGTTGTTATACAAAGTCGTGAGTTTCCTTTTAAGTATTATAATTAGGGTTTTTTTTAATAATAAAAACTGGTAAATATAATTTAATGTTTGGTCTTGGAGTTAATTATGATCACAAAAAATAAAATGAAATAAGCAGAAGTGCTGTTTTACGCTAGTTAACAATAAAATCCACTATAAACATACGAAACTTCTCAGCTTCGTTGTCTTATTAGTTATATGGATAAAGATTATTATAATATAAGCTATTTGTAATTAAAAAAAATCTACATCGTCTACAGAATTTGTTTGACAGTCATGTATTTAATTTTTATATCAATCTGTCTATGAATTTTAATGCAGTAAAAGCAAGTTATTAACTATTCTTAATATATCTCTATCGTCATCATTACAGTCAAATACGTACCTTAATTACAGTTGACAAACAGATAATCAGGGCTCCCGTTTTCTGATTGTAAGCTATAGTTCATAATATATCAATAACTGCACCTAACATAAAATAACCTTAAAGCAATTCAAAATCGCTAAAGCCATTCAGGTCAGATTCAGCCTTTGCGTACGACAGTCTCTTATAGTTTCGTATAAGTATGAGACTGTCTGTTTGAATTATTGATTGTAATTGTATTTATTATGTATTTTTTCTAATTATGTATTTTTTATGTTTGGTAAAAATTTAAGGTGTTCATTTTTTCATTGATATAATATGGATTACGTTGTCTAAAATAAACAATTGGAATTTTGTGTTATGTGTGTTAGATTTCCGCGGTTACACTGCTCGTCGCAAATGGGCCAAAGGTAGAGCCCCACCTCCGCCGACGCAGCACGCCCCGCCCCCGCCGACGCAACAGCAGCTCATGCAACAGTACTCGGTGCAGGAGCGCGCTGCACAACTGCAAACGTTCGCGGATCAGGTACGAAGCTATTAGGATTACTAAACAGCGCGTGATTGGCGGGAAACTGATCTTATGTGGCATGAAAAAAAGGAAAAATCTATTAAAAATATAATAAGGGGCTCCGTTACAAATAATAACTTATAGTTTTCTCGGACGCTTCTTCCTTAAAAGGTTTCTAGAAAAATACTGATGCGTTAATCAATGCGGAATCAATTAACAAAATAGATTTTCTTGCCTGCACTATGATAATTTAAATATCTTAGTATTTTGTTCATAAGTGGCGTTTAAAATTGAACAAATGAATTTTCGCATTGACTCCAAACAAAAATGAATCAAATAATTCAGTGCCTTTACTCTTATATTTATAATTAAATAAGTAACGTTTGCTTAATGTTTTCTTCTCTAAAATAAAAAATACTAAATAGGAAAATAAGATTACGTTTTTGTAAGACCTTCTATTAAAATTTTAAGGTTCACGATAAAAACCAAGAAGTACATAAGAACCTCCGTCGCAACAAACCGGGGATTCGACTGCAGCAAGTACAGCGGCTTCCTGACGAATACCGACCCCCTCCCCGGTTTCACATTGGTGCCTGCCATTGTGCGCGGACAACCTTCACAGCTTGAGCAGGACGCTAGCAGACTTTCTAGGTACAACATTATTAATGACTCTTCATGCAACGCTGTGTCAAGATATGCTAGATCGCCTGCACAAAAGAATGACAGCGACACTAACTCCCCAAGCTCGAATGACTTGCATTGTTAAATAAAAAAGGAACTTCTTCTAGGTTGTAAACTCGATACTGAGTTCTCTCGGTAGGTATCACTGCAGTGCCAGATATCGTCACGTCAAATAAGAGCGCTATGCACTTTTGTGTTTCGGGATGCGGCCACTGTAGCTAGTGAAATTACCGGGTATAAGAGACCTAACATCTCTTGTCTCAGATGAGGGGCGCATTGCGGCATTGATGGATAATAATAACTGTTTATCAGTTATTGGTCTCCTTTAATGCCGCTCTGTCATGGTCAGGTGTATTACTTACCAGCAGGTGAGAGTCCTGACCGTCCTGTTCACTTCGTAACATAAAAAAAACATAAGAGATGTAATGTGAGATGTAGAATGGTAAGCTGTTGGCCATGGTAGTATCTGGAGATGGTAGTACTAGTTGTTTACATGCACCAAACTGCTTTAAGCCCGCGTGGTGGTTAAATCCCACCCACTCCAGTTTTGCTGTTTGTACGTAGGAACAGGGTGGTACAAAAAATACGTTGATAGATTGATGTTTTTGACCTTAATCATTATTTTTATATTTGAAATATTTTTATTCATGCTTTCGTACTGGATAAAAATTAGCCCATCGCCTGAATTTCTGGAGAGCCCTGCGAGGCCTTGGGATGAGCCTCTGCTCAGTAAAAATGACTTTGAAATCAAACGTTCAAGGTTTGTAGCATACGATATTTTTATGTAATTCTCCTATAATCTTGCAAACGAATACAAATTTTAACATTCGCGTCTAGCAAACAATTTGTTTGTAAAGTCTACACTCATCCATAATCCAGCCCAGTCCAAACTCCAATCATAATACTGAGATATTTCTTTCAAAGCATTAGTGAAAAACATTCTTTAATGTTTTTAACCAAATATACATTTGGACATAATACTTAGCACCTACAAAGACAACACAATACAAAAATATCGCAATTTTATATCAACCGTTTTTATACTTTTAGATATGTGGTAAATAATGACCAATCTTGATTTTGCAGATATCAACATAGCAGCAACGAGCATTGTGAGGAGAGGCACCTGCAGCAGAACCAGAACTGGCAGAATCTGCCGTGCAGTCGGCACTGCGGCGGTCTAGTCAGGTACTCTCAGCAGTATGAACATACGCGCTTCTGGCCTTAACTAATGTACGCAATTTCTGACGCATGCTTCTCCTTGCGGTATAGGAGCAACGGGTATGAGTTTAACTGTATTGTAGATTGCATTGATCACCCATATTTTTATTGGTATGTCTGTAGGTATATCTGCACGATAAGGATAGTTTGATTTCGATGCTCATTTTCATATTTTGTCCATACGCATTATTATTGCCATTGAATAATTGGGTTGGGTTACGACATCTTTAGTTTAATTAAAGCTTATTCTATAATAAAAAAGTGTCCTTGAGCTCTTAATAGTATTAGATAGTTTTCATTACTTGTGTTGGTAGTGGCATTGATCGTATACTTTTTGGGCCATTCTTTAACTATCATAGCTAGTAGATTTTTTAGATATTATTTTATTTATTTATTATATTATTTACACTTTCTTATTCGTATTTGTTTTTCTCTCAGCAATAAGATCAACGAACTGGTGAAGCACGTTCAGAAATCGGAGGCACCTCCTCGCCCGGTATACAACCAAGCCTACGATCCAGAGTCGGACATGCGCAAGATTCTGCGGAACTCACCCGAGATGCTCGCCACTCCAATCTTCAGTTCAGACGACGATTACACCGAAGGGCCTTTCCGATTCAAACAACTCCTTAGGCCCACTCTAGGGCCTACGGAGAGTCTACGCAAAAGAAAAGTTAGGAACTCGCCGGGACAGAGCCCTTGGCTGTCAGATAGCTCGCAAGATAGTATAAGCTCTAAGCAACCTGTGTATAATAAACGTCGACCACAGATCAGCATGGGAGTTTACTATAACTGAACTCGTATTGATTCTTTACCGCCTTTTTTTCTTTTTTTTTTGACCGCCAATGACGCCTTATGACGCCAGACATAATATTTTTTCTCATGTGTCTGGATTCCCGGCGTTCAATGGGTTAAAGACCTTTAATTATTTGCTAGTTTTGGATTTAATTACTTCTCAATTACTGCTGTAAGTAAGGTTGAGTACACGTGACCCGTCACGGATTTATCAAAAATGGTCCAGAGACTTAAAACTGTCTAGGAGTATCTCACAAAATGTCATGATTTCTTGTCAAATTCTCATAATTACTGCAGTATTTTTGTGTAAATCACTGACGTTCATGTCAGACACTTAGTTATCTATAATTATAATGCCGGTCCCTATTATGTTGGAATAAATAGTTTGCATTGTAATCATTAGGTATTGAGTTTTAACGATACGAAAATATCGATCAAATTACATTAATTGCTTAATTTCAGTCCATAATAGTAAAATAGATAACAGTTTCCGTCCATATTAGTAATAAGTAATACGATTATGTGTTTAAAGAATGTAGATATTTTGTATAGTTATTGGAACTGATTTTTATTATTTTTGTTTTATTTGATTCGAAATGGTTATTGACTCAGGACCTATTATTAAATTGGCCATCATACGGGGAGTATTTGCAATTCAATGAATTCAAATACAGGGGACGTAGAACAATTGGCTGGATTTGAATAATTACAACATTCGACTTTCTACATATTGCCTTTTTGACTGAGTCCAGTTATTAATTAAGGTAACGTTTCGTTAAAAAGTAGATAATGTTAAGCTATATACAACTGCTCAGCATTTGTTGTATACGATAATATTAAATGTCATAGTCACACCTTCTTAACCTTATGCTAGAATGAATAATTTAAGCGTTACAGATTTTGTGTCCATAGTCCATAAATGTATGCTTGAGTTCACTTACTAAAATCTAAGTAAAAAACTATTGCATATACTTTAATAATTGATACCCACAAATTATAAATTTTGCTTTGAAAAATTATATAGAATAACTTAATCCAGCTAAGATAAACGGTACAAAGAATATCTTGTAATTTCGCAAAGAAAATTAAAATTTTGGAGTGTTAAGACTATTTTAGTCACTATATTTATTAAGCTAACAGTTTTTATGGTAAATCTTGCATAATAATAATAATAATATATATTTATTTCAGACAAAGTCCATATTAATTGTTAGTATTACATAAACTTAATCACTATGTTAGTAACATTTTATTAAAGTAGTTAGTACATAGTAGGTATTCAGTAAAATAAGTCGAATGTAAACATGTTTTCTGGGTGTGTTAAATAGATACATATTTCAAAAAAATAAACTTACAAATTTACTTAACTACAACAAAACTAGGCCTCATAACATGTAATAAAATCCAGTAATAATGACATATATTATGGTAAAATCCAATGTTATTCAATTACCAAAGCTTCACTCGTAATTATAGTAAGTAAGTAGCAAATATTTTGTGGCTACATTATATTCCTTATACTTACATAATTTTGTTAGTATTTATCTATATATTGTATATCAGTATTATAATGTAGTTACAATATGTATATAATTTATTAAAAACTAAAATAAATGGAGAGATCTCACGCTGAAGTCGATTTCATGGAATGTTATTATGTACTTTGTTTGTTAATGCCATCAAATATGTATACTATTGGATCATTGACAACTATGTGATAATGTGCCAATGATTAATTATTAAGTTTACTAGTTATCTGTTTGCTAGTTTTAAATTATAAAATTAAATAAATTCGTGTATTGAATTTGACTTTTCAATTACCACCCTTATCATTGTTTCCATTTTTCCTTGTAGAATAAAACTGATAGAAATTAAATTATACAAAAATAATACTCAAACATGTTGTTAAAATAATAAGCAAAGGGTCAATGAGTTTAATCAAGAGTCCCTAGTATACCATTAAGTCATAAAATGTGAAATAGGTTAAACAAACACGTTGTGTATCATTGGAAGCCGCAATCAAAACAAGGTAACGCGCCAACCTGTAGTTTTGAAAGCCCAAGAGTACGTGCTAACCTAAACACACGAGATGTTTACGGTGTGAGCGGGGGCCGGGGCGCCACGTGACCGAGCGCGGCGGCCAATGGGAAAGCGGTTGCCGCGTGCGCGCGCACCCGCGCAGTCGCGCCCGCGCCAGCCATGGCGGCCGCCGGCCTGCCCGATGTAGACTTTACCCGTATCAAAACGCGCTCCGTCGAGAGAACCCTGCTCCCACTTATCAAGCAGGTACGCCGTCCCTGCACACTAACATTCCCATCCCAGCTTATAAAGCTACTAGACAACTACAACAGCTAGCACCGTCAGTGACGTCTCACGACAACAATCGGTTGCGTAGACGGCTATTCTCTGACGTCGCGACGGTAACATCGGCTTTTACGAGAACCGCATAAAATGTAAACTTTATTTTTAGAATCGTTTGTATTCTCGGACGCATAATTTCGCCACGTCGAGCTCTGACGTTTGCTTTCGCGCCATCTACAACTATCTGTTGCGCCTGGTCGCGCAGCCGCAGTAAAAGCCGTCCCAGGCGGTGATTTCAAAGATTGTTAAAGATTGAATATATCGATATGGCATGTTGTTACAGCTTCTGAATTGAGTTTCGGTTGTATTCAGGTGAGTTGGTAAGTTGGTGTTTTATTTACGTTGTCGGTGGGGAGTAAGGGGTTGGGTAAAAAGTTAGTGTTGTGAGGGAGCATGAGGGCCACGTGGAGTGGCGGGTGGCGCGGGGTGCGGGGGTGTGGATCGATGCGGCCGCAGCAGGGGCCAGTGCCGCGGCGGACGCGGGCGGAGCGGCGCGGTGCCGCAGCGACAGCACGAGCACGCGCGCCCGCGGCCTGCGCGCCGCCCGAGCGCGCCACCGCCCGCCTTCGCGCTGCACGCGCCGACATGGACGCGCTCTCCGATGACGACGAATACGCGCGCCGGGATAATCAGGTACCACCACGCTGTTTACCCGCGACCAGCTCCAGCCTGATGGTGGGAATCGCGCAACAAGTAGCCCCACTGGGGAAGAAGCTCTCACGCCGCAGCGACCTTGATCTGAGCTCGCACAGCGCGGTCTCGCCCCGGTTTCCGACAAGAGCGACGTCCCAGAATGATTAATTCCGATTGTTAATTATTTAAATTTTGGACAAGATCCTATTTCAATCTATGTTCTGGTGGATACATTAATCATAATTTTCATTTGCTTAATCCTGGTTTGTTTACTTTACGTTGGAATGGGATGCTTAATCGTTGATTTACCTACGTAGCGATCTTATTTTCAAGGTATTTTTTCTCTTTATTGTCTAATTGTTCTAGTATACTTACTTGACTTTGTGCCACATCTGGAGAAAACAAATATTCTGAAAAAAAAAAACATATAAGTAATCAAATGCGTGTATTGGATTTATTTCTTCAGAAATTATAAATACAGAAACAGAAAAAAATATCTTCACCAAAAAGATTGTAATTATGCCTTTGTATGGGTTCAATTGACACCGACCTGCGGCCCAGAAGTTTATAAGGTCGGCTAACAAAACACACAAATATAAAGTGAAAGCAAAATGTCAATTGCCATTATAAAATTTATGCAAAAAAACGTTGTTCGTATGTTCAAAAAATTTTCGGACTTTAAACGAGCTTCAAACGAACTTTCCAAAACGAGCGTTGATATAAATATTCGAGGGATGGTTAGGAGTAACCATCCCTCCAGACTATAAGGAGTTACAGACAAATATGGAAAAAGTGCAAATAAGGTGGGATCAGTGGGCGCAATATTACAACGAGTCACGCGGGCCGAAACTTGGATATCATTAATCAGACCACTATCAAAGGTGTATATTGCAGACCGAGGGTTTGCACGAATTCTTTTGCATTCATTTCAAAATTTCTGAATATATCCATCATGTAGGTATACGCAGTCTTCGCAAAATGCGTAGCATACGTTTTCGTTATTGATATGACTAAAATATGGTTAGAGTTCTTTGTAGCGACCAAGGATGAATTCCGTTGTCGATTTATAGGTATCGGTTCGCGTAAGGGTATTAGTCTTCGATCAGCAGTGAACATAATAATAACCCTGCAAACACTATGATGAAAGATAGAAAAACATTAATTGGCGACAAGGACACAATAAATAATGAAAAAACAAACAAAAGTATACATAAACACAGAATCCAGTGGCCAATCAAGTACAAACCTCAGTATACGCTGCAGTAGTAGGAGCATAATCCATTACGACACTGGTATTCTGGTTGTAACTGAGGCGGGTGAATAGGACAAAATAGAAAAATTGAGCAACTAGGAGCAAAAAAACAGAAGTATATTGTTCTGTTCAACACACACACAATAAACTTAATAGTAGAAAACACAAACTAAAAAAATTATAAAATTTCTACAAAAACAGAAACGGAACGTTATATTAGTTCATTCCTTAAATGGCTTCCTATACGCCAACGCGTGATCTTCACGTTCTTTCGCTTTATACACTATCACTATCCTTCAATGGAGTGGCATCAGCTTATCTCAAAGAGAAATTTAGTGTCTTACAGTCTTTTCATTATAGTGGTCTGCGTTCATCTTTAAAACTTAATCTTGCTTTTCCTTCTCATTCTTCCCATTACTTACCGAGTCTTTGCTGTTCAATCCATTCGACTGTAGAACTCTCTGCCAATGTCCATTCTCAGTCTCCTTCTCTCTGTTTTCAAAAGTCGCGTAAAAGAATTTACCTTTCAATTTAACATTATTATTATTATTTATGAATGTACTTTATTATTATGTATGTTATATTCCTTATACTTTAATTTATTAATATAAGCTTATCTATTGTTTTCATATCAATATTATAAATGTATGATATTTTATTTATGTGTAGAGTAATATATATATATATTTATATATGTATTTATATTAAATATATTTTTATTTAGTATATTTTATATGTGTATATATGTTAATGTTGAATATAACTAGTATTATAAGTTGAATAAAGCTTTTCTTACTTGCACTGTCTTGCCCTTTCATGTTGTTAATTTTCTGTTTGTGAGGTTGTCTGGAAGAGATCGCTCCGAGCGATGAGGCCGCCCGAATTGCATTATTTCCCTTCATTTGTTGTTAAATATGTACCTTTTTTTGGTGTGCAATAAAGAATCATATCTATCTATCTATTCCTGTAATATGTACATTCGTCCTCTAAATACAACTCAAAATTTTCCAAATTGTTTACCATCTTTCCTCAATCTAATATTAGTTTCCACTCGCGAGTACGTAGTTAAACATAGTCAACTTGAAGCCGTCCAATTTTCCCACCACGTTTTACTGTATCTATCGTACCACATCCGATCACCTTAAATTAAATCAAGGACGCTGCTCCTTCGTTATTTGCTATGAATGTGGACAAACTGCGTGAGGATGCAGGTAAAGGCGATTTTTCGGCAATCGAAAAACTTGACTTGGTCGATGATCACGTCACATTACTTATCTCTAACATTACTGAATTACATGATTGTCGCGCTCCGGCACGTTCTAGGCGCATTTGGCACCTTCCAGCTCCAAAAAAAAAAAGCTTGGTTTAATGATGTGATGCCTGATTACGTGACGAATAAAATACGCGCAAGAACCAGGTACAAAAAGGGTCCGTCAAATAAAAATAGGGACAAATTTCGGCAAATTCGGAATCGCAGCAATACAAAGATACGGGAGTTGGCAAATCGCGTTCTCATCTTTCAGCTAGTAGTATTGATATTAACTCTCTAAACTATCATTAGTTCCATTAGCAATATGTTCCAATTAAATTCAATCTTTAGTTTACTAAATAAACATTATTCAACAAGATTGCATAGAACCACTGAGTTGGGTTCCTCACATTATTTGCTGGAAATAAAAATGTGCTTATACGTCAAAGCTATTCATCAGACTGCGCCATTATTGGGGCTGATTTATAATGCTGCGTCGACCCCTGCAAGCACCCTTTATTTATATTGCGTTTTAATATTTTTATTATATCTCTGGGCCTTAATTTTTCTTTGGTAACCAGCACTTTTTAGGCCATACCAAATCCTATTATAAACTATGCCAATCTAAGGCCAAAGACTTATGACGACGCAGCTTTGTACAAAAGATATTTTTAATATTTTGTAGTTGATATATTTTCTTAAAGTGAATTATTTGTAATAGTTCACGGTAATTTATTTTCCATAATAAAGGTACAGTTCTCCATTCATTAAAACTGTATCTGTTTTTGATTAATGTTTTGCTTTTGTCAAGCATTTAATAAATTTATAGCCAGAGTACCTATACAACATAATATACATACATCACTAATCCTTAATCCAGCTTTTATAAACGAATTGAATTTTGCTTACGTAGAATTCCAGTTTATTTTATGTATAATACCCATAAATTATGAGTAGACTATAAAATGAGCCAAAACATTGACGAGTTTATCTTTCATTAGAAAACAAATTAGCCACTTCTCAGACAGTGAATAAAACATTTTCAGGGGACATCCAAGTTTATTTAGAAGTTCTTAGCGTAAGTTGTTTGGAAAGGCTGACTCAGTAAACGCGCTTTTAGCGGGAGTCACGCGGCTTAGTGCTGACCGAGGACGCTTGCCCATTAACGAAACATGAATTATGTTTAGTAAATTACCTCTTAATAATTTTAAAGAGATATGGATTAATTAGAAACAAGGTTTCTATAATAAAAAACATATAACAAAGGAGTTCTTTTAAGAATAATCTTGCTTTTAGCCATTCATAGCTAGTTAGTTTTCAATCGAGAGAATGTATTTAGGTTAATATCCTTTGCACGACATGGATTGATAATAACATATTAACCTTTAACTGTATGTTAATTTGATAAGATGGTAATATAATGCGGTCGTTCCCGTTAGTCACCCCTAGCTTTGTCCCTTCCTGTGATTGGTACTGATGGCCATAACATTTTAGTATTTATCAAGCCAGTTTCCTACTTGAATAAATGCTCTTAAATTATCAAGAACAGTGTTATTTAATAAATGAATACGGTTTTCTTATTAAGTTTCATACTTAGATCATCATCAGCTCATATCCGTCCCCACTCTGGGTACGACCCTACCCGTAAAGGGTGTACATATATGCCGACTTCACGCATAACCCTTGAATCGCTTCGCGTGCGTGCACAGGTTTCTTCACGATGTTTAGCGGTGGCGTGTTTTACATTTACCGATGGTGCATTCAACAGAGGCTCTGGACTATATGCTTTGATGGTAATAAGTACTAATAAATTATTTAATTTTATCAATCGGCTGACTATTTATATGAAAATTCGATGAACAATAAATGAGTGTAATTGATTGATTGATGAATTAGCCCTATCTTGATATAACCTGGAATACCGTGACCCACCGACATTTCATGAATTGGCTGGGCATGTCACACAGTGGCAAGTAAAATGTCGGGTAGAGTGCCAATCAAATCATCTTTGTCGATAGTATAATATACGAGTATAACAACCAGTTTATAAAGAAAACTACTGATATATTATTATGAAATGCTCAATTAAACGATCGCCCAAACATAGCAAAGGTGTGTGTTAATTATAATGTTCGTTTCATGACAATTATGACTGTTTAATCCACAAGGTTAAAGTTGAAATATTTAATCTATCCTATTTCACGTTCGGGGTTGTTTCTGAAACTCAAATTTTATAATCTAAGATGGTTTGAGCCACAGATCAAGTTGTCTCTATAGTTTTTTTTTTTTTGTTTAATTTTCAATCTTAATCCGTAACGCTTTAATCGAAAACTAAAATGTAGCGACTACATTAAATATGAGTACAGTAGTAGGCATCTTTTAGCTTGTTGCAGCAAATTTTACCTTAGATCACAATTTTTCCATTATGTTCCGTAAGTTCCGTTCCTTATTTTTCGAACTAGGAATTTTATTTTGATCGAAGAATTAGCTGTTTAGTATAGAGAGTTCATAATTTGTTTGATAGTATATTTTTGTTTTCTAACAATGGTTCGATCTTTGATGTTGCCTTATTGATTTAAATAATTTGTGATATTTTTATTTAATATTTCTTGATCTTGATGATCTAAATCGAACTTACTAAGCCACACATGAAACATAGCATCGTAATAAATTTATTAATCCTTACCAATGTAGGTACTCCTCTTAAGTTCTGCTTGCAATATTCATTCACATGCATTTTTATGCAACTTCTATCCTATCTTAAATAGCAAGGTAGCACTAACATTAACGTTTCCGTTTGCGTAATGTTTTGTAAGATCTGAGACAATAGTCATTATGTTATATAAAATGCTATCATGCTTCAGGTAGACTACACTGGATATCGGCTTTCTACTTGAATGCTTCCAACCTGATCAGTACAAACATGTAAGCAACCCCTATGGTTATTCAGACATGATTTCTGAAGATACAGATCAATGAACTATGGGCTCCAATAAAAGTTTTCTTTATCGAAACGTCAAACACAAACCTTTCAAATTCATACTATGGGCGGCCCCTTAGAAAATCAATATCGATAATTAATCGGAGTTGTCTCTTACCTTGTGACTTACTGCCTTCTCTTAAAACAGTACTTACAATAATATTTCTTCGCCTATTCTGGGTACAAAAATATTGACATGCGTCAGCATTAGGTATAAGTACATGACATTACCTATATTAGTAATACTGTTTTAAGAGATGGCGGTAACATCCCTGTGTTGCGATGACTCTGAATAAAAATGTATGTGTGTGTGATGTATCTTTATGCAAATAGAATTATGCGCAAGAATAATAATGAAAATTATGGGCAAAATCAAAACGAG
The DNA here is from genome assembly GCA_019425675.1 of Leucinodes orbonalis. Taxonomy (NCBI): domain Eukaryota; kingdom Metazoa; phylum Arthropoda; class Insecta; order Lepidoptera; family Crambidae; genus Leucinodes; species Leucinodes orbonalis. Next base: position 87,936 of record PQWD01013438.1, on the reverse strand, counting down.
TATTGCTCGCAATGCGTATTCGAAATATCTGGGAATGCGTATAGTAGATATTTAATAAACGATGATAGGCTGGTTCAATTTATGGATTAAATTATGAGGCGGCATATATGCAATCTTTCAGTATGGGATAACATTTTTAATTCAAAATTTACTGTGACATATTAAGACATATTTTAATAAGATGTTCAAAAAATTTATTATTTTAAATCAGAAAACCGACATGGCACCTTTTATAATTCGCGTTGGGCTCGCGAGGTTACAGATTACGGACGCGGTCCCAATGCATATTGGTGGGCATAAACGACTATCATCCTGAGATTGTAGCAGGGACTGCCGGCTTCACATGTCTTCCGAAGCATGGTAATCATCTTTCTTTTCTGATCTCACCCTGCAATGTCCTAACTTGTGTTTCCCGCGAGATTCGAACCTAAAATATCCGGATCTCGTTGCCAAACGTTGTCTCGACTACACCACAGAGGTTGTTTTTATTATTAATCTATAATACAAATACATATAAACTCAAAAATATATACACATCTTATAAAATGTACCCAACATCAGACAATTACATCCGCCGTAAGTTACGGCTCTATCTCCTCATAGCTATGCTGCGTGGAAAGGCTTCTACCCTGCAGTGGGAAGTTATAGGCTTCTATACCTTTATGTATTTACAAATGCATTTATTGTCAACAGATCAGTTGCCTTGTGGCGAGCAGGGGCGAGGCGGCGGCGGGTGGAGCGGCGGTGCAGCGCGTGGGCTCAGCCGTCGCTTGCGCAGTCGAGAGGTTCGTCGCCGTGGGGGAGACCATCGCCGACGACAACCCCGACGTGCGCCACAGCATGGTCCTTGCCTGCAAGGAGGCGCGCGCTTCTGGTAATATAATATATCTTTAATTGCGTCATCCAGGCCCCCCAAAAAGATTATTAGGAACTGTGATCACATCGTAGCATCTAATAACACAATAATTGTATGTTCTTTAGGGAATCGTTCAAAGGGAATCTTTCTTTTCGAACTTTCACTTTTAACAATCCATATATCACAAAAACAACTGCGAAGGATCTTGGCCTCCGACACGAGATTTGTGAAATATATATTTCCATTCTACATTCATTTCATTAGGCATCAGCGAAATTAAATCTACCCTCGCTCCATTTAGGAGGTTTTTAATCAAGGCGCGCGTGACCTATAAATCTCTCCGATATCTCTATTGTGCCCATACGTTAGGGCGCTACACACCCGCCGCAACAGACGAGTTCTCCCTGGGATTTAATACCCTTATATTGAGTGTCAAAGAATACCTTTAAAGTCTCGCATTTCAAAGACTTTCGATTTGCTAACGGTTTTGCATTTTTATTTATCTTTCGTTAATAATATTGTAGCTCGTGAAATAAAGTGAACATTTTATTTAAAACATAAAGCTGATTTGATTTGATTATCTACTCTTTGTTCAAATCACTAGTAAAGACAGATCAAAAGTGGTTTCAAAATGTTCGTGTAATATATCACAAGTTGCTGCTCGCCAGTTCTCTTACTTGAACTTGGCTATAGCGTGTCTACATTTTAAAACTTGACATTATCATCATTACAGTCAACTGCTAGGGATCAGCTCGCGTGGTAATATGTTAAACGGTCTCTAATTTGATAGGTAAAAATTCACGAATTCTTTACTATACGTAAACCTGTCTCATTTTATAAATATGAATTTCATCCGTCGAGTTACCGACTTATATTTTACTTAGGATATTCGTAGTAAATATATTAATGTAATTGTTTTTTAACCTGTTATACTTAACAGTTCTGAAAATAGATCTTAAAAAAGTAAAAATATCACGTTTTTTTCATATTGTGTTTTTTACAGTCAACCTATAATAATTGCTATAAATCGTCTTACAAAATGGTACCAAACAATTAAGATTAACAAGATTATTGAATTCTGGACCAACAGACGTATCGGAGCTCCCCCTAAGGACTTGAGGAGTGATAATTTAATTTCACAACTTCTGTCTTCGTTCGCTCATCATAAACCTCTTCTGCGTACTAAACAGACATCCTTGTAACTATCTGAAGGCGTACCTAACTCGGACCATACTAATAACCAAACTGTTGATCTTACCGATTTACCCCTAATATAAACTTAAGTCTTATTGCGACATCTAAAGCAGGCGGAAGGCGGGTGCTTACATCAAGTAAGCCTGGAACGGAGTAATTATCCCACGCACGGTATGTGTCCTATATACGAGGTGCGTGTTATAAACGTCTGTGTATAGTGACGAACGAGGATGGCTATATTTGTTGTCAGTATAGATAGCTTGTAATATGCATGATAAGGTAAGATAGGGAGACCAAATAGTAGGTTCCTCGTTATTTATGGTTAGTTATTTTATATATAGAACATTGGGTCATTGGTTACAACATTTGGTAAAGGTTGTGTAGTGTTTATAGTCAACCTCCCCCGTGATTTGGAGAAAAAAATACTTAAATACATTTTTTTCCAAAGGATAATGTAAAACTTTAAATTAACATATATATTTATATATGTAATTAACTAATTTTAGATAAATTAATGATTTTTACTTAATTTTTTTTCAACATATAATTTTTCCTTCATAACGAAAATATGATATATTTGAATACAACATATATAACTAAAGCAATCAAAGGTATTTTAATATTACAATCTGCAACGCCGCGGTTGAGTGACGGAGTCAGAGGGGGGTTGGCTATACATACTACAGTTGGTTGGTTCTGGCTTGAACGTCAAGCTGAAATCCTCACCTTTGATGTACGCAAACGGTAAAGCCTATCGAATTGGTTTAGGTTCCAAGAAAAAGTCATGATATAGTCGCAACGATATGCCAAATTTCAAAAATCGTCCTCAAGAGGTTCCCGAAATATAAAAGTACTTTGGTGAGGATTATGACTTGAACGTTTGAAAACTTCAAATTTCTTCGAAACGATAACCATTTTCAGTTTCAAGTTAATATTAATGAAATAGTCATATGAAGTGAAAATACATCTGACCTGATTTTAAAAATAAAAAGTTTTTCTTTTCCCTACATGTCTGTAGTGGTACGTGTTAGTACTAAATTATGTTTATTTTCATAACATAGTTTTTAATCAAGGCTGCCCTTTTTCGAAACCCTCATAAATTTGTGTCAACAACCCGACCTGAATTTTAATGCTTCAAGCTATTTACCGATCCAGCATGCCAGCAAACAAAAGATCTAAACAATGGTGTCCGTCCCCCCTCGCCCCTCGCCTTTAGGACACCCGCCATTTTATAAATTACACCATCAAAATGAATGTCACTAATATTTTATATTATTTACGTAAATATCTTGACATATCATTAATAACTGCGTATCGGAATATCTGAGATGTTATGCATTGTTTATGAGGTGAAAATGCATAGTAAGATACTAGTATTTACTCGAGGTAGTAGGCTTAATTAGTCGTCTATATATGACATGTTCTTTGCAGTTTCAGATACCATCCATTGAAATAAGAGGGTAATGCACATCTGAAAATGGAAGGGTATACTATAGTTAGTGAAATACTAGTGGTAGCGGACGCAAGACATTGCTAACGGAAAAACAATTACTAGATAGTTAATCTATTATTAGCTATTTGCTCTCTTCAACATTTATTTGACAGCCCATGTGGTCATGTGTTGTATATATAGGTTGAGAAATCGGTGGGGACACTAAGGAATGTATTGGTCTAGTATTTCTTTGTGGCATATGTTTATACTTACAAAAAGAGAAAAACTAGTTGCTCTTCACCACCTTTTTCATCTGGTACATATTAATAAAATATTTTAATCATCTTGCTGTCTGTGGTATGCAACTTATGAGAAACCTACTTTGTTCATTATTACAAATGAGACCATTTTCCGAAATTACCTTTATGTCTATAAAGCTTATGCCCTTAAATAACGTAAATTTACCAAGAAAGATGTTTTAATTATCATTTTGTTTATTGCGAAATATTTGACAGTAAGATTGAACTAAAATTTAATAAAAATATAATTGAAGCATATTGCACCCTAAATAAGAACTGAAATGCTAAAAAAAGGTATAAACACGCGTTTATCATAACAAAACAATCGGTTTGTAAAAATTGTTTATTATTCTAACAGTTGGATAAGAGCCAGCTCTGGCACTTTTAGAAATTATTACAATTCAACAAATTCGAGAATATAAACCTGTCATCAAGACGCGTCTTAGTTCAGTCATGAGATATTTGAATGTAAAATATATTTATTTCATTTAGAACAAGGTGTTAACGGCACTCCTGAATATACGAGTAAATGGTATTACGCTAAATTCAACATAACAAAAGTCAAGAGCAAACTGCGCTTGCTGGTGTTTCTTTGTTTGTCCATGAAAATATATATTTATTTACTTTTGAGTATGACTCTGAACCTAAACAATAGGTATAGGTAACTGTTTTTACTATCATTAGACGAAATAAAAACTGAAAATATAGCCGAACCTAAACTTTGACGTACCTAGTAATAAAACCGAAAAAACTTACAGGTAACAAAGATTTAAAAAATCTAACTTAAGTTTTTTTTGACAAATTTCATAGTGTATTTTAGTATTGTATCTATTACGGTCTGAAGATGTACGTTTACATATAGAAAATTGGGTTTCGGGTTAAACTAGGGTTTTCTTTTATTAATAAAGTCCCGAAAAGTAATAAATTAGCATGAAATAAAGGTACGTACCCATGTAACCATTACCCACGCACAGAACTCGTGATTACAATCAATGTGACTCGGGTATAAATCACTTTTCTTTTATTCCACTTTTCATGGGTCATTTTTACGACTAATAAATTAGTTATACATACGACACTAAAACCCTATTTCGTGAGTGGTTCAAATTTAGGACTGCAGTTTTGTAGCCTTAGGATTTTGGTGCGGATTTACTTTATACGAAATATTTTGACGAATTTAATAATATTTATTTATCAACATAAACCAAACCAGTGTCTAACAGTATTTGGTAACTTATGTTTGTGTTACGTGAAATACAACATAAAACAATGTTCTGAGAGCTTATATACGTACATGTTATACTTGGCGTTGGACAACACTAAATAGAAAATAAAATATAGTGTCTTATTGTCACTAAACTATTGAAACATTCTTTTGTATACTAGAGATTGTTAACAGTGTAATATAAAAACAAAACATATAGAATTTAAATGAATCATCCACATGATAATTCGAAATCTTTCTAAGTCTATTTGCATCCTAAAATTGGGTCATCAATCACGTAGGCGTCAGTGATATTAACTCGTCACGCGATCCCTGGATCAGTGCAAATTGAAACACCACAGCCTCCATAAACGATGGACGGTACCTATACACACAAATATAATATAATTACAGTTCTAAAGGCGACAGAGGCGGTAACAGAAGATAAAAAAGTGAAAATTATATATAAAATATACTACTTATTCAGTACAGTCACGTCGGAATAAATTTATACAATTTAATGAATTTAATATATTATTTGTACATTACAATACAACTACAAACAATTACAAAAATGCACCTAAGAATTATGATGTTAGGACTGAAAGTCATTATTGTATATTTGAAAACATGTAATACAATAATAGCACCGCTCATTTGATTTTTTACCAGTATATAGTAGAGTAGATATTTGCAGAGTTGCTTAGGCGACGATGATTACCAAATCAATGGGTAAGCATAGGATAAACAATTGGCTTTTGCCAACGTTTTAATACGCGTGACATGTCTTGACAAAACCATGAATTATTACTTTGTATTTAATTAACCTGAAATCTGTGACATAAAATATAATAAGAAATTTTATATAACGTAGATTCAATTAAGGAAGACAATTGGGTAATCCTAAGACGAGGCGCTAGTTGATTGCTACAGGTCTCTGTTGAATTGTTTGACCCGTCCAGTATCTTCTCTCTTTTACAATATTCAATTACAAAAACTTTCATTTTTATTCTTCTTAACTTTACGAGCTGAATACACTAATTTTTCGCACCTAGGGGAAAAAGTTTTCTAGTTAAATAGCTTCAAGCAGCTTCCAGCAGAAAAAAAATTTGATGACAAATACATATATTACTATACCTATATTAGTTATATCGCAACTACAACTAGTCGTACACATTACCGCTTTTCTAGGCTTTCCTCAACACAATGAGGTTATTTATCCTCACGTGCTGGTCTAGACCGAAATTGCAGCCCCAAAGCATCGTGCTTCTTATATCAGTTATATATAAAGATAGCAAATTGTACTGTGATCGTCCTTGAAGATCACAAGTTTTTAAAAAAAATAGTAGTCAACGTTGTAATTAATTAGTTGATCATCGGCTGGGTATTGGTTGGGTTTGCCATTGCACGCTGTGTAGCTTCTAAGCAGTAACTAAATAAACACAGAAATAAATAAAACAGCAACGCGAGAACGCTCGCCAAAAAAACAATAGAGGACGTAGCAAGACGGGTCAGCGGTAACAGGATTATCCCAGATCGAAACAAATCTAATAAATAGCAGGTGTCGACGGCGACCTTCAAGCCCCGTGCTTGAAGTAACGGCCACCGCCCACACTATTCGCAACGGAAATCTGTTTGTTCACGAAATGGAACAAAGGTAACGATTAGTCTCTGATCACGCATTTCCAAACACTCAGACAAATTGTCAATTTTTGGCAGCCACTATTTTTAATGACTTCAAAAAAGGAGATTACTCATTCGACCGTACAAATTAATTATGGTTGTTTATGTTTGTTCGTTCTCGTTTATGAACCGATATTGATTAGTTTTTTGATGGAAAGCGGATAATTCTGAGGTGTCCATTTTAAGGAAGTCGGGATCTGATGATGAAGACCAGAGAAATCGAGGAAATCTTTTTATGTTTGTTTGCGGATATCTCCGTTGTTTGTAACAGTTTTGATGTTTTTTTTTGTTGAAAGAAGAAGGTTTTGAGGTGGTTTCATGACCAGAAGCGAGGGTTAGATGTAGACAGACAAGAGTAATCAACTTTTAAAACTCAGAGCAATACTTCTTCATTATGTAGTAATTTATTTTATGACAGTGATTATTTTAATACGATCACTCAAAAAAATTAAGTTAACAAAAAAAACCGACTTCAAACTAAACACCACAATTATATTAAAAATTAGTATTTATTTATCAGGCAACAATGATCCAGTAATAGTAACATTGAAACCATAATATTAAATGTTAGTACTAATAAATAAAGGAGACCTATTATATCACGACATGTGCCTTGATAAAATGGACAGTTCCCCACAATCAGCGATTTTGAGCTAGGTAAACTAGAATTATTACATAATTTTTATTTCGGTGCCAAGCAAAGTCTTCAGCTTTTATAATACAGGTAAGGGTTTTTGGCACCGACATCAAAATTATGTTAGAATTAATTTAACCATTTCTAACTGGTAAAAAAAAATAATTTTTTAGCTTTTAGTTTGCATTTTATTGTTAAAATATTATAATAAGAAAATATTTTTTTTGTTATTTATATTCTCATGTTAGTGATCTCCATGTCTTAAATGAGAAATAAAAGTATCTTTGAACCAAAGAATAAAAGAGCCTCTGGTGACCTGCTAGGGCGCAAGACGTTAGAAAAATAATAAATAATATTCTGATACTTATGAGCGTCGGTGGCTCAATGGTATGGACTGTTGCCCTTTTACCGAGCCTGAAGTTCAAATTCGCCCATGTACCAATCTGTTTTCAAAAATATATGTACGTTATCCGACGCTCTTACCGTAAAGGAAAATGTCGTGAGGAAAACCTGCGCACCCTGCGAAGAGATTCAAAGTTTGTGCGTGAAGTCCTCCAATGGCATTGGGCCGCGAGGACGACTAAGGCGTAATAACCCTTACGGATAGGTCGTGCCCCTCAGTGGGGACGTTTGATAATGATGATATAGCTGGAATGACATACGGACGGACGGACAGATATGACAAATCTATAATGGTTCCGTTTTTTGCAATTTGACTATGGAACCCTAAAATTTCTTCATTAAGGTTACCTATTAGGATGAGATTGGCCACTATCAACTTTTCGTGTATGGTGGACTTATTCATAACACAATTGATGGCAATTTTTTGGGAACTTATTCCAAATAAAATTTCTGAAATTGTATAAACAGAAATCAGACGTAATTTTGAAAATAAAATTATGTTTAAATTTCATTATTCAGTATACATTTTAACATAAGCACAACAAAAAACGTATCAAGGTAAATTATGTTAGCGATTTCAATGTGCGTGACTAAAATCGGAACAACAAAACTTCAGTGAAGCACCAAAAGCAAACATTCGCTTAGTTACACTTGTTTGCTCGCTTATGCTTGAACCTGTAATAGTATACTATAACAACAAACAATCATGTCCGCGGCCAACACATTCCAACATGAGTTTGATTTACCATCTTCCCCGCCTATTCAACCTCAGCTAATATTTTTTGGATTTTATATTAGCATAACATTTTCATATTTACTGCACACTCACGAGCATGGAAGTACAATGAAACACTATTGTGAACATTATTTCTGGTTCTAAGCGACATTTAGCATTAAACATTCTAAATGTCGCTTAATAATACTTTGACGTACCTTACGAAGCTGTTTTAGGTTATGTTTTACTGCTTTTACTTTTACTTTTACCACGGGTAATACTACGAAACTTTACAATTAAACTGTAAATTTAGTATTTCTGTAAAATTTTAATGTAATGGTTAAAATGGTAATTGTATGGTAGAATGCATTGTCGTATGGTATTACATTAAAATCTAATAAAACATATTTTAAGGTGACTGACTGACAAATAAAGCTGAAATTTGGCATTCAGGTAGTTGTTATAACGGCGCAAATCCGCTAAGAAAAGGTTTTGATTAATTCTACCCCTAAGAGGATAAAATAGGGGATGAAAGTTGGTATGAAACTTTGTCAATTTTAAATCAATCGAGTGGAGATTTTACATCCATTAAACTACTATGACGTAAGCATCCCCAAGAAAGGATTTTGATAAATTCTACCCTAAGGGGATAAAACATGGCTGAACACACATTTAACGCGAGAGATGTGGCAGTCACAGCTAGTCTACCATAAAATAGAAAGAATGAGTGCACAACTTTATTTAAGTATTTATTTATTTTTTTATGTAAACACAAATAGTCAAAACAATATATAGTGAAAAAAAGTACAAAGGTATTTTATTTCGCTTATTCCGAATAGACTTTCCAGCAGTCCTCAACAGGAAAAAAACATACTGAGACAGGCAGACAGTCCGCAATTACACAAAGAAACTATTACATATATAAAACACATATTTAACTAAATTCGATACCTGAGACCTCTCACGCATTCATACATACACTTTCATAGATACTTTACTCGGTACTGAGACACTATAACGATCTTTTAGCGCCTTTTAAATTAGCGGCTTGAGGACCTAGTGAGATAAGGTGCTATGTAGTTTAGTTATTGTTGAACCCATCTTTCCACCCACCAAAACATTTACGACAAACGAAGGCAAGGCCTCCCGTATCCAGTGGCTACATTTTATCTGTTCATCATCATCATCAGCTCATTAAACGTCCCACCGAGGGGCACGAGCCTATCCGTATAGGGTTATTACGCCTTATTACGCCCATGTCTCAGCTGCGTACGGGTAGGACGCATTGCTCAAAGACTTTCGTCTTTAAGCATTGCGGAATAGTTGACGTTAGGGCATGACGTAGCTTACCGAATGCCGCCAGGCCAACTGAATCCTCCTACTAGCCTCCCTCTCGGAGTTATGCCGGCCAAGTTGGATGGTTTGGCCTAGGTTGATATCATGTCATCATCAGCTTTGTACGTCCCACCGAGGGGAGCACGAGCCTACCCGTATAGGGATTAGGCCTTAGTCGTCCACGCGGGCCCAGTGCGGATTGGACGACTTCACACAAACCTTCGAATCTCTTCGCAGGCGTGCATGAAGGTTTCCTCACGATGTTTTCCTTCACCGTAAGAGCGTCGGATACGAACGTATATTTTTCGAAAATTCGAAAATACATTGGTGCGTGTCGGGATTTGAACCTCAGCCCTCCCGGTAGGAAGGCGACAGTCCACACCACTGAGCCACCGACGCTCTATTTAATTTTATCTGTTACTGAAATTAAAATCCTTAACAAACACCCCATGCCAGTAGGCTTATACACAAAAGAGTATCATTATTTATCAATAAAGTCCACTGTTTGACTAGGTAGGACTCTTCGTCGAAGGGTTAATCGTCGTGCCTATCGACAAGTGTGTAGTGTGAGGGTAACGGCCCAAAACATCATATCTATATATTTTTGTTGATTAATACACATTAACTACCCTTTCAAGTTGTTTGTCTCGTTAAAACTTTTACCAATTTTACTCCCATCTATTCTTCTAAACACCAACTTCTTGAAAGCTGCTTAAAAAGTATCAGCTGCGACTAATTAAGGCATACCTACCCATCACAAAATACTCCATCCAGTTTAAACAAAGTTCTCAACAAGGCGTATTAAGTAGAATGTTTATGACAGCTCTCGTTTGAAATTTTAGCATCTCCGGACACAAAAAGTGTGAATGATAAGTACAACTTAAAACAAAAATATTTTAGATAATATGATGAAATTCATACAAACTAAAACTCCAATATTTATGCAGTCGCTTTACTGCACGCAATGGTAAATATATGAAATTCTTAGTTAATTACTATATAAGGTTAACTTCGTATTTAGATATTAACTTTAGTTTTTTCCATTATGAATTCGCATATGAATTTATGAAAACATTGGGGAGAGTATTTGTATATTTTAACAATTTTTTAATAGTATTTAATTTTTTTTAAAATAAATTTCATTATACAAATATAAATTTTTTAATATGAGAAATACATTTACAAACTTTTGTTATATTGTTCCCTTATCTAGCCATATTTTAATATATTTAAATTAATAAATTTTTAATAATAAAATAAAATTAAAATTAAAATAATTAAACCTTCGTAAATATACAAACTTTAACTTCGTATTAGACTATTAACCGCTATTAACTAAAATGTAATTTAAGAAAGTAGAATGTATGGAAAAGCAACGTCATACTTTAATTTTTATCCATAATTGCCTTCAGTCATCTTACGGAATATACTCATATAATATCTATCTCGACTCCTCTCCAGACAACCTGCTAACTGCAGTTTAAATGTCAATTCATCCATCCCTGAATTCTAGGCTGAGTGACGTCATATAACTGTCGTTCGCTTAACAACCTCTAGTAAAAATACATACGTACGTACATAAAAATTAAAATGTTTCTTAAGTTTGTGTTACGTCTCGAAGTTAGAGTATCTAATGTAATCTGTCTTATCCAAGGCAGCTAGGGTAACATTGACAATTTTATTTATTTATCTTATACATACGAGTCCCTATAGTACCTAAAGCAAATTCTGTTATTAAATATTTATTTTGTGTGTACCTAAGAAAATCTCAAAACAATGGTTTAAACAGTAATGGCAAAAACAGAAGTATAAACAGTTTTTTAGAGAATATTAACATCAAGAATAATAAGTAACAAACTTTGTCTTTCGTACAAATAAATTGCTCCATTCATATTAACTTTTAGTATATTATTCAACAAGCTTCCCAATGAAAACTTGTTCGAGCATTTTAAACATTCAGATTAGATTTCTGTTCTTTACTCACATTTATGCCATCTTTTTTCTCTTCAATCATTCCATCCCTAACAACAAATATTACTGAGCCTTTGCGACGAACGTTAACTTCATTACATTTCAAATTGTCCTGCGATGCGTACATATAACCAGTTCGGCGTCATACCTTTGTAATACTACATTTACACAGCCTCCGACCCGATGAAAGATACTTACTGCTAATAAGATTTAACCTATAACTGAGAGCTCAAGGTTCTCCGTTATAGGTTAAATAAAGTAAAGTCTAAAAATAATAACGACAAAATACCTTAGCCTCTTAGGGTTTTCGCAAGTTGTCATCGATATTATTTGTATATAAAAATGTTGTGGAAATACCAAGTAAATAAGCAACTTATACTTGTGATAACTGTTACCTACATACCAATACAGTGTAGACGCTTACTCGTATCCTGGTTGTTTGTTCTAAACCTTACCGAACTGATTTGAAGTCTGTTAAGGCCAACAGTTATTTCTTACGACCAAATATCTTCTGTGAAGGAGATATATTAAAATCTCAGTAGATACTTTTTATGCTAAATAGGCTTTAATCTTCATATCGACCATCTAGTGATCTATATCAAGATTAAATTTATTTCTGAACAACGAAGTACTGATTCCTACAGTTTTTTCCTATTATTTTGACATATCGATCCGACCATCCCAGAGTCTTTATTTTCCTGCATTTCGAATAGGAAAAACGAAGTTATAAAAGCATTATTGGCTAATGGTTCTGTACAGCACTTTTAACTTTACCAGTCGTGTTGCCCCAGAAAACTTTTAAAGATATCGTCCGATCCGATGTTTATATCTCAACTTCGACAGATGCGTTTCACTCAATTCTGCCTGATCTGATCGGAAATGAAATTGTGTTTTCTTGATAACAGTATTTTTTCTCCTTAATTTTGATATACGCACGTTTTGCTATTGCAATGATCTGTACGTGCTTCTTACGGAACCTTCCTTATGAAACGTGTAATTAACATGTAAACATTTTACTTCTTTTCCCCTTCTTTTCTTTTTTTTTAGTTTTGTCCCTCCCTTAAATAAGGTCTCCAGAGTAAGTGTCGAAGCATTTTTAATAACTTTTATAAATAAACATTAGCTGATGAAATGATTACTCACAACTTTTTATTACTCTAATACCTTCACTGGAAGCAGCATTCTGAGCAAACACACTACAAATCCATGAATAACTTGAATAAATTTACGGTTCATTTTAATGGCTCTAGAAATATACAAAGATAAAAAAAATCCCTGCTTAATGAACAAGCACTAATTACGTAATTACGGCGCGGCCTGTATACAACGGAAATAATCCCACGTCACGTGATTTAACTTCTTTCAAGTCGACGCTCAGCGGCCATTTCGAAATCGTCGGAAAATGTGCTGAATGAGGAATTTCATATTTCAGTGCCATTTTATTTACTACAGGAGAAGTCATTCAAAAAGAAGTAATGGTCCAAGACGCCCGACATTTAATAGCAGTATAAAACGGGCTCCCGTGCTCATCTCCCGAGTGTCGACAGAGTTTTACGCGAACTCATTGAATAAAAGTACTACGAGAGCAACGACGCGTGAGTCTCCGATAGGTGCCCCGCCCCGCGCCTTCGCCCACTATCGAGGTGAACCCGACCTTACATCTCTAAGAACAAAGAGCTACACTTGACTAGAGGTAAAACGTTCATATCGCAAGTTATTTTCAGCTTTTAAGGTCACTTTAACAATAAAAGCCCACGCACCGTCTTTACAAAGACATTATCAAGAACCTACACAATGTCCATTTTGTTTTGCTTTATTACGTCTCGTATTTTGTCTATTTAGCGTTATCGATTACTGTATCGTGATTTACGTGATTCGGTCCGTATATATTTTTGTCCTATATCTAAAGGATAACATTACGTTCGATGAATTAACTTAAAAATTAAGGTTGAATCAAAATACTGAGTCAGTCGCTTATAAGCGTTTTACTTCTACATACGAGTGTGCAAAATACATTCCGTCGACGAACATTGCAAAATCATGCCTGAAAAAGTTCTAGGAATAATAAGTTCCATATTATAAATAAGGCGAAAATTTCAAATCCCGCCTGTGTCCGTCATTTTTTACGAGGGTATTTATCAGATGGCAAAGGCGGTCGGTTTGTGAACCGGCGGGTAAGCGATTCAATGCTTAGAAGTGAATGTTATGTATATTCCATATTCCTAATAGCTGATCGTTTGTACCAACCACGGATGCAATAAATATAAATAGTCGTACTAAAGTTAAACTTTTGAGGGATGTCGTACTAAAATTCGTTTTATTATAATTGAAAGGGCGGAAAAAGGTGGTAGAAATAATAATACTAGGACTATGATTCTTACTCCTATAAGTTGTCTCGTCTTCTTTCGTCCAAAAGCCTTCCTGTCGTCTAGTCAATTGTCTTAGTGTATTTTTTCTGTCTGTCAAAAAGTGTTCATTCGCAGTCGGCCAGTCATGTCTGTCGAAGGAGGCTGGACGCCACGACATTAATTAAACAAAAAAAACGGAAAATTTCAAAAAAACTAAGTTGTAGAACGTTTCTTCAGTTTAGATCCTTTATCTCTAGGGCTCATGCAAATTTCTAGTTTCATTAAAAAAACATGGAAGCACTTAAGTCTACAGTTTCTTAGTTTTAGTTGTTAAGTAATAAAACATTTAATTTTGAATAAAACTCGGTGATGAATAAAATAAAAATCATATTTCTTGGTGCGGTGCGAATTCGAGCTCAAACATAATGGCGCAGCTAAATAGAGTTCCAGAAAATAACATCATCGCACCCTTCAAACGTAAAACTTTAGCTCAAAATAATGAACCACGAAAATGTAATCCAGAAAACGCACTATTACTGGCATAAATCCGAAATAAACTGGGACTTAGATCTGGCACGCATCAGCATAATGCCGTGATAATGGGGCCTCGAGAGCGGTCTGAACGAGCTTGCGGATTATGGCTGTGGGATCCACGCCCAAATAAGCTCTTTATGCCTGCTCAACTATCCTTTGTCGCAAATGGATTCTCCCGCAGACATGAGAGGATACCCTCGGTACGTATCTTCGTACTACCTACAGAACATAAGTGTTGAAACTAAGAAGAAACGATCACGCATTTATAACATAAACTATAAGCGTAGATAGCCATTTACATCACAACTTTTACTAAGGTAGTTATATAAAGGAAAGTAAGATATTCAGTGTAGCTTATGAAATAATTTATCTGCAGCTACTTCAAAGTTTGTATGTACATAAAGGAGCATGACTATCTAAAAATAATTTGAAATATATACAATAAGCATAACTCATTGTATAATAATATCCAAATTATTCATCAGTTTGAAATGAAAACAAATAATGGAATTATGAGAAAATGCAGCCTGTAATACGAACTTGTATATCTAAGAATGCGAATTAAAAAATATTTTATCGTTGAAAGCGTCCAATTTTTTCTTTTTAAAAATGGAATACATTACTCCGGTATTTTAGCCTTATCGATTTTGTTATTATTAATCAAATGCCAAGTACAAGAACAGAAGACGGCTGCCACAAATAAATAACGTAGGCGAGGTAACTTCAAGTTAAATTTTAAATTAAACGTTCGTGGGAATTGACAGGCAAGATAAATAAATTTCACAGAACATTATTACGATAAATTTCATTATGACCCTTTTGATAACTTGCTTTGGAATTACTTTGCATTCTAGGTAAATAAATAAATATGCTGTCATACATTCATCAGATGTTAGAGTTTTGTATGTAATATTGGCGAAAAAATAAGATTAACGTCTTTAAACAACAAAAAATAACACACCGTTAAGTAAAAGTATATCTTTTGTACTTGCAGATTGAGGCTGCCCCTGCTGAAATGATGATAAATATGATCCTGATATATTTATGAGTCACTAGCTTTTGCCTGCGGCTTTTCTCCCGTCAAATTCGAAGTTCCTCTTTACTGGTTACGAAAACAGAACATATTTAGCTTCCTACCTCGAAAACTGCGAAAAGTCACATTAAAAGTTCTCAAACTTGGTCGAATTTAAGGTAACTATATCAGCTTTAAGCAAAACCATCCTGTTCAGCCTGAATCAGACTAGTAACAGAACTTGATATTCGTATGTAACAATTTTTGATTTTATTAGTCATTATATTATTATTTTACAAAACAAGTACGTATATAATATTTAAATTTTATTTGCCCTTTCAAATAAATTCTCGTACCCCCACATAAGCTTAGACAGAAACTGTTCCAAGTACGTTCCAGTCGGATTGCTAGAAACGCCTACGGAACTTGTTATTTTCCAATTTTATTGCTACATTTGGCTTCAGCTAGCCTGTATGACTATTTTATTTGCGTTTCAATGCCAACTGACAACCTTTGTAGAGCTGCCAACGACATCCTGAGTTGCCTGACAAACATTGCTGTATAAATTATACCAAGAAGCTTAGTTTTGGAGAACTTTAATTAATTATTATGATTAGACTTCCATTATACGAGTAGTCATGTCTGGACTCTTAATAAATAAATACATATTCACGGATACTCACACAGCGCCATCTAGTCCCTGTTTTTAATAATATAACAATTTATCCTGTAATATGAGTCCTAAACAACGGATAAACCTACTTATTTATTATAATTGTTTTTGTAAATATGTAAATATTATACATAAAAACACCCAGACTAAAATCAAAACGCAATTTATAATCTTACCTAAATCGTAATGGTAACGTAATAAATGGCCTAACTTCCACCAAATGCCACTGAGCCGAGCTAAGTGCGTAATGTCACTGTTGAAAAATGACGGGACTTCCTTGTCACGATACGTCCGCCGTAAAAATAGGCCGTGGATATAATACGATTAACAAAACTCCCTTCTAATTCGTGTTCTGACACCTCAAATATATACTTATTCACATTTTTATAAAATACGGTATTAGTCGAGCTATATATATTAAGCAGCTATAGTAGTATATCTGTATTCCCTTTCGGTCGTATTTATTTTTCAGACAATAACTGTAACCAAATAGAAATAACTACAAAAACGTCTTATTAGATCGTTCTAATTACTTTTTTTTAAGAGACAGGACTCAAGACTCTTACCTGATGGTATGTGATACGCACACCGTAACAGACAACCGATAAACCGTAATTAATCTCCGTCAATGCCGCGCGTCACGCGAAACAACAGATTTTAAGTCTCTTATGCCCTTAAATTTTACTGGCTACAGTGCCCTCATCCAGACACACATAAGTGTAGAGAAGACTGAGAAGACTGCAATTTACGGGTTGTACTTACATCGATGACTCAGTATGGAGTCTAAGGCGTACTAAATACGTTTTAGAAAATAAATGAAGAAATTATGATTGCAATAATCGCGCATTTAAAGGGGTATAAATAAGGTTCTTTAATTAAAAATAATCGACTGGCCACTAGTGTGATGTACGAAAGAGTTTCAAAAGCGGGACGCAACACGCCTAAGCCCAGGATTACCGCCCTCAGGGGCTTCTCGTTGCAAATTGAATGAACGCAAACAGCCATGCAGCCGCGTACATAAGCAAATACACAAAATAAATGCAATAGTGTCTACTGCTGAGTCGCCATGAAATCATAAAAACTCTCGAGTATGACGTTGACACGAGTCTTTCACCATGTTTACACAACTGCGAAAACTCTGCTACATCATGCTACGTAGATGCGATGCTACGAGCTGTTATGACCATACTTATTTTTTACCTGATAAAATTGGTTTATATTTTTTTTTCTGTAACCCCCATTGTCTACCACAAAAAAAGGTTATAAGTACAGATGCATTTTTAAGATGGAGGAGACACGTTAAGCCATCGATCCGGCTCCGATCTTTAAGCCGTTAAAATCCAACAATACGCATATAACGCAACCTTCCTGCGCTTCAGACCAAATTTCCCACGGCTATGCTGTGTGAGAAGATCTGTGACCTGCAGTGAACCGCTATAGGCTAATGATGATAATGTTGAATATACTTTATTAAGAACGGCAATATATGAACTCAAAGATACTTTTACAGATTTTTTGCAATAACTTTATAACATGTCTATCTTTACACGTAGAACATACTTAAAGGAACGTGAGATTTCAAGGACATTTTAACACAGCCATAAAATTTACACGTAACATAGACTTATCAAATAAATTTACTGAGACGTTTTTATATTCTACTTGTCTGCTAAAATGATACATATGCACTTGGAACGAAAAAGTCTCTTATTGCCAAGTTTACGACGCTTTCCCACGGAAGTTTGTGAAACAACATGTTGCCTCACCCCGGCAATAAATGTGTTCGAACAAATCATGGTACGATTGTTGCGATTTATTGACTAACACAGTTGTAAATTAATACCTACGTATTTTTGTATCAATCGTTACGTAAGTGTTTAAATGTTAAAAGGACACTTTTTTTAAGGCTAGCGTTCATTTATGATTTTAATAAATTGAAATACACACGTTTTTTGACGTTCATAAGTAAACAATTATAGCACAAAGTAAATAAATCTAAGTATATTGATACATGCATAAAGCATATATTTATACAACAAAATATGATGGTCACTGTACAACATAGATAGTATAAAAAAAACTAGCTTTTACTTCTTTTTAGCTTTACTCGCGTTAAAAAGTATTATTTTTCATCCCCCATTTTTACCCCATAGGGGTGGTTTTTATCGAAATCATTTCTTAAGGGATACGTCGAGGATGAAGACTACGTTATAGTAGCCTTATGCATACAGTCTCAGTTCGATCGGTTTAAAATTGTCAAAGTTTCTTGCAACACCTATTTTATCCGCTTAGCAGTAAAGTTAATCAAAATCCTTTCTTAGAGTATGCCTACGTCATAAAATCTACCTCGTGCCTAATTCGTCTAGTGGTTTGGGTTGTGTGTTGATAGATTACTATGTAAGTCAGTTACTCAGTCAGTCACCTTTGAGTTATAAATGTCTATTTAGATGGAAGTAGAGAAAAAGGGAAGAAGATTGACTAATGGATCGTTATATCGTTGGGTGTCATTGAATTTGAGCGAGGTGGTCACGGAAGGATTGAGGCGCATTTACACTAAATACTTTATCCCTTATTATCATCGGAATCTATGTAGAGACTCTTTATGTATTTATTTATGGCATGGTAACAAAATACAAACTATTCAGTTACAATATTTTCAGAAATCTTTTTACTAAGTGTTGAATTTGCATTTCCTAAGCACAACAGATTTTGAGCGTGAACAAGAGGTTTTGAGTTAGTATGTTGAATTTTAACCTTGGTCCAGTACAGGTTGGCAGATTGCCAGACCCTTGTTCTTGTTAAGCAGGATACGAGACGGGCAATCGACTTAGGCTCCAAGTAATTTCTTGTATATTATCAGATTTATTAGACCGAGAAGTTATCCCTTCCTGAGTAAAAAAAAACACATACTCATAAACAATAATATATTAAAATTATACATTGATGAAATGATGAAGAACATAAAATCATCTTTTACTGAAATTACCGTCCATCACCCATTACCAGACACGGTCATCATAAATTAATGTTTTTGTGTTCACAAAAAGTGGGGCCAGTGTGTATGCCCCATTAACGCGTGCACGCCCGTCATTCGGCCGGATATGTCGAGCGGCCGACGGAAATTCATCGAAGGCCTTCGCAATTTGTAACGTCATATGAAAATGTTTATGGAAACGAAAATTCTATGCTGACTCATTTGGAATGTAATTAGGAATGAATATAACTTATAGCTTCTAGAAGAAGCGTAAGGCCGACCTCCAACCTCGACCGATGACATTACCAATTTATTATGCTGCTGATAATGATTAAATAAGTGTGTTTATAAAATAATAAATATTACAGTGTTTCACACTTCTTTGTTTCGGGATGAGGGCACGGTAGGTAGCTAGTAAAACTATCGGGAATAAGAAACTTAGTGACATCTGTCGTCTAGGATGACGGGTGCAGAGTAAAAAATTTTATATTGTATGTACGTACCTAAAAATAGCCAGCTACTGTTGTTTAGACCTGAATTTGTTTAAGAAAAATCTATATTTTTCATAACATCTAATCATTTTGTTTCAGGTAAGAATAATATTTAGATTGATTTAAACTCCGCCCATTTTAAACATGGGCCGCAAGTGCAGGTAAGCGTAAGAGCACACGTCAACAGACTTCACAATATTTTTTTTTAATTTAGCAAAATTTATTTAGTATGCAAATAACTAAATTGGTGTTGGATAGCAACTTTACGTATATGATATTGATAATATATAAAAGATTTATTTTATATTTGCTTAACGACCACAGTCATCGGTGGCTCAATGATGTGGACTGTTGCCCTCCTATCGGGAGGACTGAGGTTCAAATCCCTCCACGTACCAATGTGATTTCGAATTTTCGTAATTATATGTACGTAATCTGACGCTCTTACGGTAAAGGAAAACATCGGGAGGAAACCTGTGCACGCCTGCGAGGAGATTCCAAGGTTGTGCGTGATGTCAGCCAATCTGCACTGGGCCCGCGTGGACGACTTCTGCTTAAACAGCCGCGTACGGGTTGGCTCGTGCCCCTGGGTGGGGACGTTTAATGAGCTGATGATGATAAACGACAACAGTAAATATGTCAACTTTCCGCATCCAGTACGGTCTGTTAGGGACAACATCTCATAGAGCTAACCATATAGGGTCTGGCGAGAGACATTCGCGATGTTGTTGTGCAACTAAAACAATGCCTTTTATATTTATAACAATCGTAATTAAATGCCAAAACTACTACTTAATCAAGAACTAGCTAGTGAAATGACCGGGTATAAGAGACCTAACATCTGTTGTCTCGAGTGACGGACGCATTGCGGCATTGATGGAGGATAATATCTGTCTGTCAGTTGTTGTCTCCTTTAATGCCGCTCTATCATGGTCAGGCGTATCACTTACCATTAGGTGAGCGTCCTGACCGTCCTGTACACTCATAACATTAAATTAAAAAAAAATAAAAAAGAACTTGAAAAGTGCATAGAATTTGATTGTGTTTTTTCGTATCCGTATACGAGCAATAATAGTTATGTATTTGTGTAAATATCGTATATAGCAGGCTGCTGTATCAAAATAATGCATCTGGCATAATGTATCAAAATGTGCAAATGTTTGAAATAATCGTAATTATAAATATGTTGCCAAAACTTATTCAATTAGGTGGTATTCAATAAATTCCTTCAGTCGGAAACACCAATAGATCTAGGTTGACATTGATTTCTAAAACAATCATAGAAATGTGTGGGATTGATGTAGAAAAGCAATTCAATAGTTTTTTTTAAAGCACTCCAAACTAAATGCGATTGCATGTTTTTATTCACCTAGTAGGCATAAATTGGTAACGCGGACGGGCAGTTTCCCTAATGAGTTAACCGTGTTTTCCACCGTCCGATGTATCTGTTTAATTGACTGCAATTATTCTTCGTTTTCCCGCTATAATTTACTGATTGTATAAAATTGCGCTATTTTGATTTCGGACTTGAAGCCGTATTCGTTATTCAATTTTGTATTTTAATTATGTTTAAAATGCAAACTTATGTGCTTTTTAGGTTCGATCTCGGTGTTCGGTGTTACAACAATTCCAAAGCTGTTCAATATTTACCAATTTATGGCGACAAACTTCGCCGATCGCGTTTTCCTCTTATTGTTATCCGAGACCGTACCTTTTCTTATACCCAAGGCTGATAAATATTCTTCGTTATAAAAATAATAACCATCCATTATTAGGGGAATCGAAAACACGGTGCGTAAATCAGTGTCCCTTCACTGCACCAACTATCTCAAAAGCTCCCAGCCGTCTGTGTTAGCTCCCCTATATCGTCTATATCGAAACAAGTCTTCAAACTCTGAATTGAGATTGTATAAATTTTTGTATCAATGTATATGATATCCGAAGAGAAAATCACAAGCAATTATTATCAGCATAGGTACAACATATTAACGGCCTCACGTGACTTTGTACCGTAATAATACCATGAAAATTGCACATTCCCTAATAACACCCTTTCAAAGCTGTAACGTGTAAAATAGCAGTTAAAATAACTTTTCTACGTTCCGTTTTTCGTTAGCGCCAAACCTACAATACAAAACAGAATTTGCTGTACACAGGGATTGTGAAAAGTATTAACTTTATTTTAACATATCATCTGTATATGTAAAAATAAAGTTAATACTTATTTTTCGGCTTATTCTTTTGAAGGGATTTAAAAAACAGGAATTGTTAATGGTAGAAATGATAATTTGTGATTATAGTTAATCGAAGTAGTGGCTGAAATATCATCGTTACTACTGAAAATGCTCCAATAAGTACACTTAATCACATCTACATACAAATGCATATACGTAACTCATATCGCAGTGAAGATATATAATTTATACATACGTTTATCATCACTGCTTTTTATAGCAGTAGGTTTAGTATATTAAGTAAAAATAATTTATTGCATTGAGGAATCAGGGGGTATATGATGAAGATCGTTCTAGCCTAAAAATGAACTTTTTCCGTAGCATCAATCAACAAAATCATCAAAATTAGTAACAACCCACCACTTATTGGGAAAGCCCAAGGTGCAAATGTAATAAGGCATTATTCATAGTCCATCATTTGGTACTTATGGCTTTACGGTAATAAAGCTTTTGGTTTGGACACATTTTTGGAACAAACCTAACCTCACCTGCTCGTGGTTCATCATGCTAAAAAGCAAGCAAGACTTCGGCGTCCTGCCAACCCGATTAATACCAGGCTGGTAAGTAACAGTCCAAGGTCCGTTTTCTAGAACGAGACTCAAGTATTAGAAAGAGATAGCGCTTTATACGATCATCCCTTCCTACGGCATCCCTTTCTAACTTAATTTAAGTAAGGATCAACGTTGAATCTCTTTATAGAATGAGCCTAAAACTCTTACGGAAATCTTTGAAGGGGAACTTCGCCCAGCAATAAACGATGAATCTCTAGTAGTAGTTGTAACATTGAAGAATAACTGGCCAATTGACGCATA
This sequence comes from Leucinodes orbonalis, assembly GCA_019425675.1. Taxonomy (NCBI): domain Eukaryota; kingdom Metazoa; phylum Arthropoda; class Insecta; order Lepidoptera; family Crambidae; genus Leucinodes; species Leucinodes orbonalis. Next base: position 65,133 of record PQWD01013438.1, on the reverse strand, counting down.
AAATTGATGGGAATTAAAAAGCTCGTCCCGTCAGTTTTAAAGGCATACGGCAGCGGAAACGATTTGATTGCTCTCACACGTACACATTCAAACAAAACAAGGTTTATTACGATCCGAGCGGACAGGCATTTTCGCCTTCGTTAAAGCACTATTGAACGAGCGAACTCTATTTTAACGGTGTCCAGTGTTAATTTCATGTAAAATAACGATAGCCGTTTTTATAACGATACTGTGACACCGATTACACCATTATGCTGTATATAGCATGTAATAAATAAAACAAATATTAATATCCGCTACCCATTGACGGTACAAATTTGCCACTTGGAAAACGGTGATTCAATAGCCCATCGATTGTAGGCTTGATAAAGCCACTAAAGTATAAAGAATGTTCAACGGCCAACTCACACAACATTAACCATAATAATTAATTAATTGCAGTAAGGAACCTTAGACTTGGCACGTCTTTGTCTTGATTTCATTACTTTTTAGAGATAATCAAGCAGCTCCATCGAGACTTGGCTAGATTTTTTACAGAATGTTTTTGGTGGGATTTTACTTCTTTTTGTAGAAACTTGAAAGGAATATTAGACGACCCATTCGGTGTAATGGTTGAAACGTCGGCTACTACACCAAGGGTTCCGGGCTCGATCCCCGGCAGTACCTACAAATATTTGTGTGCACCAACATGTCTGTTTGTATTGGTCTAGCGCCCTCGACTTGGCGGGGGCACTGCCGTGCCCCCCGATTTTTGACATCGGATGAAGCGTCCCACCATGTTAAATATATATTGTTTAAAGGCGGTATGTCAATCTCTTATAGTTTGGCTGGGCTCTTTTGTTATCTAAGCAGGGTCACCAGGTACTCCAGATCTTCGATTATCCAAGTTATTATAGTTTTCCTTTTATGTAACCATTAAACCCTGACTCTGTACCAAATTTCAGCTCTGTGAGTTAATGGGAAGTACTAGTTCTATTTTGATGATTTTGTTATCTAAGCAGGGTCACCAGGTACTCCAGATCTTCGATTTTCGAAGTTTTCATAGTTTTCCCTTTATGAAGCCATTAAACCCTAACTCTGTACCGAATTTCAGCTTTCTGAGTTAATGGGAAGTACTAGTTCTATTTTGATGATCATGAGTGAGTGAGTGAGTGTCTGTCGAAAATGCGAAACTTTGCTTTCGCTTAACGTCGGGACTAAATGACCTACAGACTTGACATTTTGGATTTAAAGTAAGTTATTATATCTTACTAGATGACGAAAATTTCAGCGCTCTGGTATTATCCAAAGGTTCTCAAATCGGGGCCTGAAAATGCGGCGAAATGGATCCTGTAAAGGATGGTACGGCAGTGTTTGCTTCGCGCTCGACTTGGCGGGGGCACTGCCGTGCCCCCAGATATTATATAGAGTCTCAACCCGAAACCCTTTGTGTTGTAGCTGACTAACCACACAGATTGGTGTTGTACATTCATTTCAATCTGTTTTTTTCTTTGAAGTGAGTAATTTAATGTCGTTCAACATAAAATGCATGTTTGATTTATATACATTGCTATTAAATCTGACAAATTGGATCTTTGCCTAAGTTACCCAATTAACGGTATTTTTGGTGTTGTTCCCCACAACATACAGATCCAATCAATTCTTGTTGTCCATAATCCTTAAGAAAGCAGTCTACACATGTAGACATATAAACTCGCGTGCAAGTAAATCGACTCAAGCCTCAAGTACGCATAACAAGTGATATAACTAAAAAATGCCTTATTATACCTCTATATAATGTTTTACATAATTAAAGCCTAGTAATTGAGCTTTAAAATGGTGTAAGTTGCATGAAAATCGATTCAGTAGTTTAGTAAAAAAGGTTAATGCTAATGATAATGTAAAAAATGTTGAAAATTCATACAATTTCACAGTATGGGGTTATTGTGTTTAAATGAAACAAAATGTGCGTAAGATAAAAAAATTATTCGTGTCAATATTTGGTATTCCCTCCTCTAGCTCTGATCACTGCTCTCATGCGATTCTTCATCGACCTTATCAACTTTTTAATGGATGATTGTGGTATTCGACCCCACTCTTCTACCAACGCAGTCTTGAGCTCATTGATGTTTGTCGGAGCTGGATTCCTCGCTCTAACTTTCCTTTTGAGCTCGTCCCATATGTGCTCAATGGGATTTAAATCGGGGCTGAGCGCTGGCCAATGCATAGTGTGAATTCCAACTTCGTTCAGGAAATCACGTGTGGCCCGAGCAGTGTGACATCGGGCATTGTCATGCATCAAGATGAAATTTTCCCCAATAAAGCCTTGATAAGGGACAACTTGATCCAGTAGAACATTTTCAATGTAACGATCACTGGTCAGACCTCCTCCCCGGCCTCCCCCAGGAACGAAAACAAGGTCCGTTTTGCCTTCTAAGGAAATTCCAGCCCACATCATGCAAGATCCGCCACCATATGCAACGGTTTCCACAAAGCAGCACTGTGAAAACCGTTCACCGGGACGACGGTATACCCGACCTCTCCTGTCGCTGCCATGGAGACACATCCTCGTCTCATCTGTGAACAGGACTGACTGCCATTGCTCTATGCTCCAATCCAAATGTTCTCGAGCAAAGTGAAGGCGTGCTTGACGATGAGCTGTGGTCAACTTCGGGCCTGTAGCGGGTCTTTTCGGAGTAAGGTTAGCTTCTTTCAACCTTCTTCTAACTGTCCACTGACTGACAGTCACCCCGCGAACTTGACGTAGCTCCTGCTGCACATCTACGCCGGTAAGGTGTCGATTTCGGAGAGAGGTCGAGACCAAAAACCGGTCGTCACGCTCCGAGGTGCACCGGCGTCGGCTGGTATTAGGCCTCCGAGTGAAGGCACCAGTCTCTTGAAACCTTCTGTATACTCTCGAGACAGCGGACTGACTCATATTCAAACGACGAGCGACTTCTCGCTGGTTCAACCCTTCTTGCAACAGGGCAACGACTTGAGCGGCTTCTTCAGGTGTTGTATCCATAATTTTCTTCAAATGACGGCTTTAATTTGCAGAGATGTGTTCAGGTCAACGTCTAATGAGCGACTGATAAGAAAAAAACGATTACAGGGGGTTTTATAGGGGGTTGTGTCGCGCAAGTTGTGAATAGAGCGCAGAGCAGTTTACGGGAGGTTGCGTTCAGTTGCATTCTAAGTACAAGTGTTTATTTAAATTACTGATATTATGCTACCATTTGAAAGCCTAATTACTAGGCTTTAATTATGTAAAACATTATATAGAGTCATTTTTTAGTTATATCACTTTTTATGCGCACTTGAGGCTTGAGTCGATTTACTTGCACGCGAGAGTTCTTTTGTTCCCTACCCAAGATGGTGATACCTTTCGTTTTTATATTTCATAAAGCTTTTCATGGATTCTTGTTAACTAAGGATTACGTCTAGACTGATGCGAATATAACCTACTCCTAAAACCTTACAAGTTCATGTACCTATATAGGTACATGAACTTACATATTTTATTTATTCATAGCGATATTTTTATGCTTGGTTTATATAAACCAAGCATAAAAATATCGCTTTTCATTATTAAAGCCTATGTCATTAGACACCTTGCACTGCTAATTCATTAATAAAAAATCAGTCGCAGTCAGCAATTATGTGAATATGCCGTTGTGAATTATACTGCAAGGTACGTAGCTTTGTGAATGACGAATGATATAACTACTTGCGCTGTAATTCATACAGTATTCCTTAATCAGAAAATTTATTTAATAAACAACCGATATTCACTCGGCGCCACCTTGTCTCAATTTAAGCAAAGGACTGTTTTCTGAGTATTAACCTATTGAACGCCGGGAATCCAGACACAATAGATTTTCTATTATGTTTGGCGCCTGAAGGCATCATTGGCGGTCAAAGGGTTAAACACCGGATGAATATACAATCCAATCACCGTCGCCATCGCGGCGGACAAATCGTGTAAAGCATCTCAAAACACACACAACACTTCAAGACCGTGACTTCGCCCCTGCGTTGCCCTTCGTCGCGAGTCCCTGTAGGTTCAATCAGTCCCTATTTGCGTTACCGGCACGTACCCGATCGCTTTTCTGCCCAGTTCTAAGTTAATCGGTAAAATGTTTCGTAAACGTGTACAGCAGCCATTGTTTTTACCGCCCTGGGATCTATCAATTCGGGTTCTAACCCGAAACCCTTGTCAACCATTACACCACATTAGTCAAATTAGTTTTTTTCGTTATTCCACAATTATTATGCAACCGGGTTATGATAGGATAAAATTACAAATTCATAAATTTTCAGGGACTATATCACAATAAAGTAGATTGTAGATTTTGCTAGGGGTCAGTTTCTCCATTCGCATTTCTTTAATTGCAATTATTTTTATATAAGTTTGCTTAGTCCGAAATCAGAACATGTATTTGTGTCTCTCTTATCCCTGACGTTTAATAAGTTTATCAGTATAGAAGTCCAGATTCATAAGTATGCAGTACATAATATGTTATAAAACCTATTATGTTGATTGTATTTTATGTGGTCTGCAAGACTGCAGCCTCTTGAGTTCATTCATGCAGAGGCACGCCGCGTGCTTTTTGCTCATACAGCAATTTCATAATGCAAGTAAGAAACGCATTTCTTGACAAAGTGTTAAATTATTTTTAGTAAAGTTATGTGATCGTAAATTTTTAGCCACATACGTTTGCTTTTATATTCGTTGAAAAGCATACCGGTATGGATATGATTAATCAAAATGTGTAAAAAAATATGTTAAGCTTCCTAATTAAAATGTTAAAGGCGGCTGCATAAACAATACAATTTTAATGACTTAAATATTTGTTATTGATAATTTTGTTACTTACTAAACAATTGAATTAAATACTATAAAATTTCTTAAAAAATATTGTGATTGATATGTTATAAGATAATTTTATTGAATATTATTGTTTAAAAAATGTATTTATCTAATTGTTATAATTGAATTTATCATATTTTCTTAAAAAAAAATAACAAAATCATTGGACAATTTGATGTAACAGATGATGCGCAGCATTAGTTTTCTATAGACTGAATGCCCGTGCTTAAGACCCTTCAGAAGCTCTTTAATTCCGTAATCCGTGATGGTATGACGCCTAAAGTGTGGAGCAATGGCGTGGTGGTGCTCTTCTTCAAAAAAGGCGACAAAACCTTGTTGAAGAATTATAGACCCATCACGCTATTGAGTCACATTTACAAGCTGTTTTCTAGAGTCATCACGAACCGTCTCGCTAGTAGGTTTGACGACTTCCAGCCTCCCGAACAAGCCGGGTTCCGCAAAGGCTTCAGCACCATAGACCACATACATACGCTGCGGCAGGTTATACAGAAGACCGGAGAGTATAATCGGCCATTATGCTTGGCGTTTGTGGACTATGAGAAAGCCTTCGATTCGATCGAGACTTGGGCTATGCTTCAAGCCCTCCAACGGTGCCCATATCGATTACCGCTATATCGAAGTATTGAGAAGTTTGTACGAGAGCGCCACTATGTCAGTCCGAGTACATGAAGAGCTTACACAACCTATCCAATTGCACCGAGGAGTGAGACAGGGAGACGTTATATCTCCGAAACTGTTCACAGCTGCATTGGAAGATATGTTTAAGCTGCTCGATTGGAAAGGACTTGGCATCAACGTCAATGGCGAGTACATCACTCATCTTCGATTTGCCGATGATATAGTAATCATGGCAGAATCCATGGAGGATTTAGGTACTATGCTCAATACCCTTAACAGAGCTTCGCAACAGGTGGGTCTTAAAATGAACATGGACAAGACGAAAGTCATGTCTAATATCCATGTTGTGCCCATACCAATATCAGTTGGAAGTTCTGAACTCGAAGTTGTAGACGAATATGTGTACCTGGGACAAGTAGTTCAAATGGGTAGGTCCAACTTCGAGCAGGAGGTTTCGCGTCGAATCCAATTAGGATGGGCAGCGTTCGGGAAGTTAAGGGAGATCTTTTCGTCCAAAATACCTCAGTGTCTGAAGACGAAAGTCTTCGACCAGTGTGTGTTGCCGGTTATTACATACGGAAGTGAAACGTGGTCGCTTACTAAGGGCCTCTTAAATAGGCTTAAAGTTGCTCAACGTGCTATGGAAAGGGCTATGTTAGGTGTTTCCCTACGCGATAAGATCCGGAACACGGATATCCGTAGGAGAACTAGAGTGACCGACATAGCCACAGGATAAGCAAGTTGAAGTGGCAGTGGGCAGGGCACATAGTGCGTAGAACCGATGGCCGATGGGGCGGAAAGGTTCTCGAGTGGCGTCCGCGTAACGGAAAACGAAGCGTAGGCCGACCCCCAACCAGATGGTCTGATGATCTGGTTAAGGTGGCAGGTAGCAGATGGATGTCAACTGCAAGGGATCGGTCCGCGTGGAACATTAGGGGAGGCCTTCGTTCAGCAGTGGACTTTCTAGGTTGTAATGATGATGATGAGACTGAATACAGTTACTGCATAGGCTCCGCGCTCTCACAAATTTGTACACTTTTGAGGATAGAACCCTAAAAATAAAACATTTTTTTATATTACTCCATAAAATATACATACAATTTTGTTTATTTATAACGTAGGTAAAATTTCAATTACAATAGTTGAGGGGTTTCCGACAGGATTGGAACCATTGAAGTGACTGGCAACAGTAACGCGTTATATGTTACAAGTAAAATGTAAATAAATTGAGCTTTAAAATTCTACTAATTACTACTACCAGTTTCATAGTCTGGATCATTCTTCTCGTTTGGAGATAATATGTACATGGAAATAACTCCTATAAAAGACGAAGTCTGGCAGTCGCAGACTTTTGCCCTAGTAATCATATACTTAGCATATTATAATAGACTTTTACCTAAAAAATGGTTACTTACTTTACTGTAACACTACATTATATAGTAGAGAATATATAAAAATCCCGAGTCAAATTAACTGTATATTTACATAGTGAATATTACTATTCAAACCTGAAAATATGGAGAGTATTTTGTCTGATTTAAAGCGAAACTGGATGTGGTTTGATTTGCAACAACAATGCAATTTGTTGGAAGTGAAACATCAATAATTTCCCGGGAGACGCGAGCTGCCGGCGTGGGACCAATTTATTGCACGGATACAACTTCAATTACTATTGCCAGATGTGGCGAATTAGTTTAAATATCAATAAACTGACATATTGTAGACAAAATTTGATTTCGTGTTCGCGCATCACATAGAGCTTCAATAATTTAATTCATACTAGCGACTTTGCCCACGATGGTACGTAAACTATTTGTAAAGCTATATTATTAATCTTATCTTATATTATTATTATTCTTCTTAAATATTGGTTGCTGTGAAATATCTACGCCTGGTACCCGATATTTTAAAATAAAGCAAAAACCTAAAAATAGCCATGGCAAAATCCTGTGCTTCAAAACTTCTAAATCCTATGGCATTGCGCGAAATACACAACAGACATAAAGATACCACATTTTTCGCAACTATGATCGGTATGGACACTCATTCGGCTCTTATAAGTCTCTTGAGACTTTTAAGAGCCGAATTTTAAAACATTACTTGGAACAAATAATCCCTTTGTGATCTTTACTTTCTTTCACTTTCATTCCTGTGCTGTAGGTACTGTATCTGTCATTCCTTTCATATTATTCTGATTGTAGTTTCTTTTATCCTATCTTCCATTAGTTAGTCTATGTTTTAGTTTATTATATATTATTTATTAGTTTATTCATTAATTATTTATGTAGTAGTGTGTACTTAGTATATGTACTGTTATGTTATAATTTTGTTGTTATTTAGAATAACGATTTTACTTGTTTTGCACTAGCCCGCTGACCATTCCGCATTGTTCTTTCATCCAAAGGTTGCCTGGAAAAAATTGCTACCTAAGCAATAAGGCCGCCCATGTTGTTCTTGTTTTTTTTTCTGTTATCTGTTGTTGTATGATTTTTACATGCAATAAACTATTTTTTATCTTTATCTTTATATGGTATGTTTTAGTTTAAAGTTTTATGACATCCATAAATTAGGTATTACATAGCTTTTTTACGTATACGAGTAGATTATGTATCCATATGCTTATTATTTTTATGTACGCTTGTTCTAAGATCACAAATACATTCATTCATATTTAAATACAAAAGTTATATCTGCAGACACATGATACGCAATGTTTTAGAGTTTCTCGCTTATGTACTTGATAAATGTAGCCCATCAGGGTTCTGATACCTACTGCACCTAGGTACAAACAAGTATATCACTTAATATAATATATTGTATTCTAAGTTAATAAGCGTCGGTGCCTCATTGACGTGGCCTGCTGCCTTCCGATCTCGGGGGCGCAGATCGGAAAAATATTTTCTAAATTATATGTACGTTTATCCGACGCTCTTACAGTGAAGGAAAACATCGTAAGGAAACCTGCGAAAAGATTAAAAGGTTGGGCCTGAAGTCGGTCAATCCGCACTGGGCCCGCGTGGATGACTAGGCCTATACACCCTATACGGGTAGGCTCGTGCCCTTCGATGGGGACGTTTAATGAGCTGATCATGATTCTATGGTACTCCAGGTATTATTACTACAGAGGTCACTTCATTAAAAATTAATACGCTTTCGTTAACTGCATCGTTTTTATATTTATGTACATATTATTTGTTACCAGTTGTACTAAGCAATGATGTGTATCTAATTTAACACATAGCTAAATGATTTATCCATGTTGGCACTACTCTTGTATAAATTCTCATAGTTTATATTAGTTTTAGGAGGTAAACTATCTGCAATCAGGCAACTTTAGTACTGGCATCAATGGTGTAATTAATCGTCGACGAGCCTGAATCGACTTCGGCCCGGTGGTAATTAACAGCTCAATTCAGAGCATCAATATACAATGCGATGTTACTGAGCGGCTTATCAGTATTGGTCAATAATGCTACTGCCTTACATCGTCAGTTGTCCTTGAGAACGATTGTTTACTACATTTTTTTTACGATTTATCTTCCAAATATGAGAAGTAGATAGTACACCCGTATTTATATGTTCGTATCGTAAAAAGTCTGCGTCATCATCATCAACTCATTAAACGTCCCCACCGTGTTCATGAACCTACGCGTAAAAGGTGTATAGACCTTAGTTGTCTACGCAGGCCTAGTGCGGATTGGCCGACTTCACGCACAGCCTTTGAATCTCTTTGCATGCGCAGGTTTCCTCGCGCTGTTTTTCTTCACCGTAAGAGCTTCGGATAACGTACATGTAATTTTAAAACACATTGGTACGGGGCGACATTAGAACGCGCTTCCGATCGGAAGGCAACATTTGACAGTATTGAGCCACCGACGCTCTGTGTCTGTGTCGCATATTCACAGATTTCGGTCTACGCAGACCGAAATCTGTGTATATGCAAGTATATATTTATACAAAATTACCAGGCTGTTTATAGTGACAACAGACATACCTGTTTTTGTATAACTGAATTAGTCGTTGCTAATAGCCCGTGGCCGTTTATTGGTAGCCTCAGGGCCATAATCTCCTCGCGTACGGTCCGAATATACTTAGGGTTTTTTTTTATTCAGGAACAACTAATACGGACAGAAAATGCTAGGTCACGCCACGGTAACAAGGTTCTACCGTACAACGTCTTCACCAACATTTATCATCCGGTGTGTACGGTTTTATTTGTCACGTGGTGAATACGTGCCTTTAATATTTTATACTAGCAACCGAAGACTAGTCTCGACTTTTGCTCTGTCACCGGTATTGAATTATAAAAACTTAGTTCTTATTTTGCTCATAAATAACGATCAAATGCTCTTGTCCTGTTAATTTTTTTTAATTATTCTTCACTTCAGTCACTATTTACGGAAATCTGCTTCTATCGTCCTTCACAACTTAATTTAATGTACCTTTAATGTATTTTTTATTTGAATCTATTATACTGCGCAACCTTCTTTATCATTGTTATGTTTTGAATCAATTCGATTGATTTGCTTTCCTAGAAGGGGTGAAATTCATGTATAATAATCGGTTTCTTACAATTATAATACATAATCGTAGGTGGTTATCTAATACCATAAACGTGTCTACTTTTCCTCTTATGATATTTTATAAATATTATGATAAAGGTCATATTTTTTTGTAAAACTACACCGTGGAAAAACAAATACTTTGTAACAAGTCGCAAATTTTAAACCACAATATTGTATGTCTCTCAAACTTTCGAGACAACGCGACTGTCATGACCCTTGTGACCTGTCTGATCGGGTGGCAGGGCAAAAGGATGTACTCAGCAACGTTTAGGTAACAAACAATAAAGTCCGTAGTTTCAACGTTAATAGTTTTTACAATTTTAGTGACGTGAGTATCATCTAGCCGGATCCTAAGCCCGAACGGTAGAGGTTTCGCTTTTAGCTTCCCTGCCACTGATGCTAATTACAGAATTCCTCCGATATATTTCATTCTGATCCTTATAAAATTGTCTATTGCTACGAGGATACAAAACAGCAAAAGTGTTCCGCACACGCTGCGTCCAAACACGTCCATAGGCTACAAGTCATTCAGAACAAGTTCATGCGTAGGGCCACGGGAGCGCCGTGGTTCATACGCAACTTGAACCTTCATTTAGACTTAGGGCTGCCTACGATTTCGCAGTACCTAAAGTTGGCGTCCAAACGCTTCTTCGACTCGGCAATAGCGCATTCAAACCCGCTCATTGTCTTCTCTGCTGATTATTTAACAACAGCAGCTAATAATAATATAGTGATAGGGTGGTAGGGTGATTACACTCCACAAACCGACAACCGAGATTCCGCCCCGGCCGGCGGGGGGCATCGTCGCGTGTCCCTGTATGTTCGCACAGTCCCTATTCGCGTAACCGGCATGTGCCGGGCCGCTTTTCTCCCCAAACATATGTTAGGCTACCAAGCCCCCCCCCCCCCCGCAACGCCCTAAGCCGAGGTTCGAGTCCCGTTCGGGGACGCCCTTAGGCTCGTTGTGTAAATATTAAGGCTGAGAGCCATCTGCGCTCGCCACTTGCCCGGTGAAGCTGTAAAGGCCATCTGCGGCCAACAGCAGTAGTCAGTTCGAAAAAAAAAAGTGTTCCGCCCAAAACTATATTAGGGATTGTTCTGGCAATGAACATAATACTAACGCATATACTGATGAAAATACAACGGCTATTTAGTGAACCGATGTTCCTTGAGTGGCCACTCGCGCATTAGCTGGTATTACTCCGACTTTTATGACGGCCAGAACGCCATGTTGTCGGGAATCAACAACATTATCCGACCGGTAGTTTTTTTAGATATACTCTAACTAAGTTAACCAGGAAACTATCAAGAATACTATGACAAACATAACGGCCAATGCTGAACTACGCCTCCTTAATGAAATTCATCATAGACACAAGACTAGACTGGAATTCTGTCCGTAAAACGCGATCCTAAAAATTCATAATGGTGCGCCAAAGCCTCGTTCCAGTAGGATGCACGAGCCGTTTAAGTTAACTTCGGTCCCAAGAAAAATATGCTACGATCTCTTATAATATGAAAGCAAATTTGCTGAGAAAAAAGTACCGAAGCCAATGAGTTTATACATACATACATACTTTTAAAGACAGTTTAAAAAACACTCTCCTTGCAAGCCTATATTTCAGGCTCTAACAATTATGTTAGTCACAGCAATGTTTTACCTTCAAACCGACCGAACCAGTCGTAACTTAAAAAATTAAGAAGCAAGCAGTTTCGAATTGGCGTCCGAACCATTCACATAGCGGAGCCGCCGCAGCCAAATGCTACGGAAACTTAAACTGGATAAGTTTTCCTTACGTTACTCCTGAGACAAGGAGTTTTGCGTTTAGTGCTGTAAATATTTAAAACTTTGTCTTCAAACTTCCTGGAATGGGAATGTTTTGAATATAGTGCACTGATAATATGCACAAATGCATTACATGATGATATGAATGTTACACAATATTAAATGAAATCTCCGTATACTGCTATTATGTAGTATTTTAATATTGCAATTATACTTAACTTGTTTTTGAATGTACTTAGCAGGATTTCCTCGACTGCACTACCAGCTAAGGTGTTCCTTAAATGCCTCGATAAATAGTATTCATTCCTCCCATTTGGCCGTTGTTATTGAAGACACTGGAAGACACCTATGAGCGACAAATTCCATATACACTAAAACTTAAAGTGTATCTAGCTAGAATAACATTAGGAGTTACGTAATGCTAATCTGCTCATATCGATTGTATGTTTCGGTTAAACATTACCCACACAATGCACGAGTTTTAAATATATGTATTTAGAAAAGTCCGTGACCGCGATTCGCTTGAACAAATATCCAAGGAGAGGAAATTTTGTCTTTCCAAGATTCACCCTGCGAAATGTAGGTAAGATGCCTTGTTGGCAAACTGCCATCACCGTACGCAGCCTGTAATGCTCTCGGCTACTTTCTCGTGCTCTTATTTCAATACTCATAAAGCCTAATTTTGCTCATAACATAGAAACTAGGAATAGAATCGATTCCGCTTGGTCTTCAAAACAACAAAGCTTTTTAATGCTTTGAGATCGCAGTTTGGCGATGAATAAGAATGTACTTAGAGGAAGACTAAATATTACGTGCAATACATACATAAAATAAACCATTATATCGATGGCGAACCGTCTGGTGAAATGCTTGAGACGTCTGCTTTTTCCAACACCAAGGGTTCCGGGTTCGATCCCCGGACAGTACAAATAGTGATTGAACATGCTTGTATGTATTGGTATTCTATGTATAATATGTATGTATTTACAAAAACAAAAAGTATCTTAGTATGTTTATCCATTATTTAGTATCCACATTACATGCGAATGCTTACCTCGGGGCTAGATGGCGCTGTGTGCATGTCAGTGGATATTTATTATATTTTTTAAATAAAGTCACTGATTTTTTTTCTGAAAAACAATAAAATACTTGTGTTGTGAGATAAAACAAAACATGTGAATGTTCACATGTAGAGTTCATAAGCAAATATTGGACACTAGCTGTATTTTGCCACGCTTCGTAAGGAAACTTTTGACGATGTAAATAGAGCTCTGTCCCAAGTTATGGATTGGTTTACTGCTAATAATCTTTTACTTAATGCAAAAAAAACTAAATGTATAAAATTCACTATGCCCAATGTAAGGCAGGTCGAGACCAATATAACTCTAAATAATGATCAAGTGGAGCTAGTGGACTCCACTGCCTCTCCAGGTAGTATATAACTTTAGAGTCAAAGCTGCAATGGGGGCCTCACATTGAATCCCTGACTGGTAGACTTAGCTTGGCAGCTTATGCTGTTAGAAAGATAAGGCTCTTGACAGATATAGAAACGGCAAGATTGGTTTACTTTAGTTATTTCATAGTGTCATGTCGTATGGTCTACTGTTGTGGGGCTCGACTGCCGACATTAACACAATATTTGTGCTACAAAAAAGAGCTATTCGTTTTATCTACAACCTTAGATCACGTGACTCTCTTAAGGAACTTTTTAAAGAAATAAATATAATGACTGTAGCATCGCAATATATTTATGAATATTTCATTTATGTTCGTAAATACTATAACACCTTTAAGAAAAATTGTGATTCACACAATTTTAATACTAAGAATAAAAACAAACTTGCTGTTCCGGACTTGAGACTACACTAGTGATAGAATGTTTGAATGATGAGAAACAAAACAAAGAATGCATATTTATTACTAAAAAAAAAATTTTTGCTTCTTGTAAAGTTACAATTTTGACATATGGTCCTTACATCTACTTACAATTTATTTTTGTACCTTTATTGAGAAGCAATTGGATGTGACTCAGCTATTGTTGGTAAATGGGGAACAGTACCTATTAACAACGCTGGTTTTCAGCCACACCCACATCTCTTATTTATTCAGATTGTATTTTTGCCTCCCGATCGGGAGGGTGCAGATTCAAATCCCACCACGTACCAATGTGTTTTCAAATTCACGAAATTACTTGTACGTCATCCGACGCTCTTACGGTGAAGGAAAACATCGTGAGGAAACCTGCACACGCCTGCGAAGAGGTTCAAATGTTGTGCGTGAAGTCAGCCAATCCACACTGGGCCCGCGTGTCACGATTAAGGCATAGGTATACAATCTTTACGGGTAAGATCGAGCCCCTCGGTGGGGACGTTTTAATGAACTCAAAGAATCTGGTGCATTTAAATAAACTTTTTTGTTTTTAACAAGGGTCCTTCTATACTGTTTTAAAAGTAAGATCTAAGGAAATTAAATTTTCAAATGGCTTGCTTTCCATTTTAAGGAAGGGATCAGGATAAACTTTATAAGAAATGGAAGAGCTTACTGGGGCCCCTGCGAAACTCTTGGGTTTATTACTTTCGCCAACTGAAAGCAATTCGCTTCGAGTAAGTGCCTAATCAACGAAAAGCCGAAAAAGATACTAATCATACAAGTAGATAATGTCAATATCAAAAAATATGTAAAGCAGTCCAATACACTGGTCTCTCATTGATATATCATCTAATGTACATGATAATTTAGCAATTAATTATTCAATATTGAAGGTTAAGTAAATTTAAAATATTTGGTTAATGGAGATTTTGATTGTTCGAAATAATCATTTAAAAGTAAGAATATGATATCAACTTTGTTATAAGAGAATGAAATATTAGTTAGAAAAGCCACTTTCCAGAACCAACTTTGTATCCATATGCAAATTGAGAAAGTCATTTAAACTCGGGAACGTAAAGAGGGAAACAAGTTCAAAAAATGATATTCTCTCACCAATTTATTATTTAACTTTGCTTCCTTTTAAATTTTCGGAAGTGCTGTAAAAGGAAAAAGGGCAAGTTAATCTTCCTGAATATCTGGGTGAGGTAAAAATTGTTCTTTGATGATGAATACATTTTTGTCATAAATATTTGAAAGTGCTGGATTAAGACTGGATAATTGATGACGCTCTTTCGTAAATGTAGAGATAATATTACAAAATTTAAAACCTTAATAAAAGGTGAAACACCTTGCGCAGACCTTTATTATGTAGTTTTTAATATGATTATCATTAGTTATCACTATTTGAAGCAAATAATAAGTGCCTGAACTCTTTCTTTTTCACTTTATAGTTACTTCTATCTCCAACCCGCCTGCCAAGCGTGGAAATTAAGGCAAAACTCCTCAATACCTGTGAGCTTCCCCTTAGATCTTTAGCAATCGGCTGTTACGTGTTCTTGAAGTATTGTAAAAAAACACATAAATAGAAAAACTTAATTTACCCGATGAAGGCTCAAAATCACACTTAGAGCTCAAGCTATAACTGAGATGCTTGTGTTGAATTCAATGCTAAGGTTTATTATTGTGCCAATGGATCGACAAACTCGATCTCGCAATGGGACAAAATATTTGCTAGTGATATTATGGTAATTAAAAAAATTATAATTTGTGGTTGACAATATGAAGCAGCTATGCTAAGCCACGAATATAATACTACTGTAATAATACATCAAGTGAGTAGAGAGCGGCACAACAATCTATTGATTTGTGAATTTAATCATGATTTACTGTATCACCTGACTTTACTGTCTCAACCACGAAAGTCAAGTCCCTTGATTAGTATATTATTTCGAAACTTCATTCACATTCATTTTCAATATAAATGCATAGTGAAGACAGCACATAAGCTGGCGTTAGAGCATCACGAAATAAGTTTCAGTGAGTGTCCTATTTCTATTGTCTTATATTGCCTTTGTTCTAGCAAAGGCATAGGAACACCCACTAAAAGAGATTTTACGATTAAATGCGCCCTCATAGAAGAGTTAAATATGTGGTGTCGGAATACCCGAATTTCGTTTATCGACAGAATGCATAACGAGCAGGTGAGGTTGGCTTAAGTCCTAAAAATTTGACATCGGGTACTTATTTATACATTAATTTGATAAAACATTAATTGGGTTATTTCCATCATTTTTTATAAAATACCAAACAACTTTTTGTACGATATTTCCATTGATAGAAGTTTTAAAAATATTAAAGTAATGCAGACCAGTTTATGTTTGTAGTTACGTTAACGTTACAAAATTTTCCCCCTTCCCAAGTTAGGTTTGTGTTTATATTTAATTCATAGAGCAATAATTAAAGCATCTGACTCAAATTCATCGGCATTCGCTTTTATAATTATCCGGTTAGTTAGGCGCATCGTTGTGCACATCCGGATGCAAGTCGGGCTCGTTAGCGCCTTATGTTAACGAGGCGTCGGTAATGAGGCCTAGCGGCAATGTAACTAAAACAGCAACTTGGAATATGAAATCAACTGAGTTTCATTGTTAATTTAATTATTAGCAAAGCAATTCTGCACCAATGGAGTTCCATCAAAAAATGACGGTATATCAATACCGGATTTCGATAATATTAGACTCTCCGTCTTAGTCATGTGATTATAAAAATAAACGCGAATGTAACTTGTTCTGTCTGATTGCTACGCTTTCACGCCTAAACGACTGAACGGATTTTGGTGAAATTTGTTTTTTTTATGTAATTAACCTGCCTGATTGCCTGACCATGATAGTTTCAATGTGAAAGGAAATTAATATAGTCATTATTCTCAGTCAACACTGCCCTACGCCCATCACCGAGAGTTCTATTATACCCGGGATTTTTTTATTATCCCGAATCACAGAAATGGTAACCTGTAGACAGACATTCTATTACCCCACTTTTCTAAAATGCGGAGTGGAAAGTTGTATTGAGCATTTTGCAGTTTTTAAACTAGAAAGCTAAACCTTTTTAAGGTGGAAAGCTAAAAGTCACAAAAACTATTATTCATCAGTTTTTGGGAAATTGGCCCTAAAGCCTTAAAAAAGGAGGTAAAATTTGATTTCATCCGGAACACAGCTGATAATTATTGCGGGAAAATAAGATTGAGGTACCACGACGAAGAAGAAGTAGACGTGAGACCATCTAAAGTAAAGATATATTCCAGGCACAAGTAAAAATTCTCCCTAAAAGATATAATGTTTTTATGAACAACAATGCATTACTAAGTTTTCTGAGTTTCAAGTTTTATTGACTAAACTAAGTGCGATTTGATAACTAATTGTTCTTTAATGTCACACAATGTCGAACAATAGTTACATTTTTTCCTTTGTTATTATAAGTTTTACATGCATTTACGGATATCAGGCGCAGAGTTCGCGCTTCCATAACGAGGCGCTCTAGTAATGAGGCCTCGCAGCAATGTTGCTAAAGTGCTGACTTTGTATAGAATACCTAAAGTACGTGTATCTAATCATCGCAACACGAAACTTGTCACACTAGTACCCTGAACTATATAACTAGTTCGCACATTATGTGTCGTGCGAGTTGCGGCACAAGTAAGATATACCTGATCTCAACGAAAACAGTCGGCGACATTCTACTTCACAAACTAACTTAGTTAGCAGAATATTAAAGCAAATGCATTTTCAGCATCATTATTTTCAATATAAGAAAACAGATCTCTTCATCATCATCATTTCAGCCACATAATGTCCACTGCTGAACATAGGCCTCCCCCAATAACTTCCACGCCGACCTGTCAGAAGCTATCTGCATCCAGTGGGTACCCGCAACCTTTCTTAGGTCATCAGACCATCTTGTGGGCGGCCGTCCCACGCTGCGCTTGCCGGTACGTGTCTCCATTCGAGAACCTTCCGGCCCCAACGGCCATCGGTTCTTCGGACTATGTGCCCTGCCCATTGCCACTTAAGCTTGGTAATGCGTGTGACTATGTCGGTGACCTTAGTTCTTCTACGGATTTCCTCATTTCTAATTCGATCTCGTAGAGAAACCCCAAGCATAGCCCTCTTCATCGCTCTTTGCGTGACCTTGAGCCTATTAAAGAGGCCCAACGTAAGAGACCACGTCTCAGCACCATAGGTCATCACTGGTAATACGCACTGGTCAAAAACTTTTGTCTTTAGACATTGAGGAATATTAGACGTGAAAACACTCTGTAACTTCCCGAACGCTGCCCAGCCGAGTTGGGTTCGTCGATTGACCTCTTTCTCGAAGTTGGACCTTCCTAATTCGACCGTTTTTCCTAGGTAGACGTAACTGTCAACAACTTCAAGAACCGAGCCTCCGATTGAAATAGAGGTGGGTGCTACATGGCTATTTGACATGATTTTCGTCTTGTCCATGTTCATCTTTAGACCCACCTGTTCGGAAACTCGATTGAGGTCCTCGAGCATTGTGATGAGTTCTTCCAGCGACTCTGCCATGACGACAATATCGTCAGCAAATCGAAGGTGAGTGATGTATTCGCCGTTTATGTTGATGCCAAATCCATCCCATTCCAGGAGTTTAAAAGCATCTTCCATTGCGTTGGTGAAGAGTTTTGGAGAGATTACGTCTCCCTGTATTACACCCCTCTGCAACGGAATCGCCTCTGTACATTGCTCCTGTACTCGGACTGACATGGTGGCGTTTTTATAAAAACACTTTAACACTTCGATATACCGATAGTCAATTCGGCATCACTGGAGAGACTGCAACACTGCCCATGTTTCGATAGAATCGAAACATGGGCATAGGCCTTTTTATAGTACACAAACGCTAAGCATAGTGGCAGATTATACTCGTGAGGCAGTTATGTCACTGAATACAGTATTTTTTTAGGATATTTCCTTACATCACAAGTTTGCAACTTCTCTGCCACTTTCTATCAGCTTAAAACCGAACTTTTGAGTAAAAAATACATTAATCGACATGTAATTCCAGGAATCTATGTACCATACCAAACGGTCGTCAGTTACGTAAGTATTCCACGGACTATACGGGACGGTTCGCTCGCCCTATATTTTTCTTTTGAATAGCGACATCTTGCCCGTGAATTCTTAAAGACACCTACTCCTTTGAAGAGTTGGCTTCAGAGAAAGGTTACGAGTTTTCGTATAGGGTACACGGCGTGTATTTTAAAGTTTTTTTGTTCAGTTCCTGTCAAAATTATATGTTTTTTTAATGATAACTACATGTTTGTCTTCAATACCAATATTATTTGTTTAATTAAAATTCACATATCTTCATCAGTAGAAACGGCAAGTTTAAATTTATAAAAATATCATTTTAGTAATGATTTAAGGCAATTTTTGCAATACATTTTTGTATATAAATAACAGGTCTCACGGTTAACCATAATAAATTGACATATTTTGCTTAACTAAACATTTTTTTTTGCATTTACTGACGTTAATAGGTGTTGTTATGTTTGTCTTACATAATGTTACGTTAACAAAAGTAATCTTACCAGACCCCTCAATTTACCTTATTTTATCTTCCAAATATAAATGACGTCTATAAATGAGGCAACATCAGCAAAATGAGGGTGATGTAACGTTGATATTTCCTCATGTCTTCTTTATTTGTACCTAAAGCGGTTGAAGATAGTGTCGCTTAAGTCGCTAGCTTAGAAAAACTATAGTATGATGGAACAAAGAAACAAACAGGAATTTGATTGCATTCCCCTATTAGGAAATAATTTTAAGGGTACCTATTTAAGGTGTGTACATATTTCACTTGTGTTACGTTGCGACTTTCTGTAGGAACTTTAAAAAACACAAATGCTACTTAAAATTCAACACACAAAGTATGAGTTGAGTGCTCGGTTGTAAGCCCGTGTCCTCGAAGCTCGGTTGGGACAAAGCGTGAATGCGGCAGAGACTTGCGCATCACTCCTCGCAGTAAACGGCATTCGAGTGAAAGCTACGAGTAGAGAGTTCTCTTAGACACATCTAGCGTAGGATTCCTTATTTACTCACCATATTAAGTTTTTTTATGAATCGCAATCTGCGCTGTACATTTGAAAAAACCAAAAAATTTGCAATTTTGAAAAAAAATTTTTCGTTTATATTATGATTTTTTAGTTGTGGCATGGACCTGAGTCAGGTCAGGTCACCTGACCTCTACATTAGGTAAAGCATTAACTGTGGAAATAGCACAAGAACACAAACTATTACTCTTCATAAAATAAATCAATGGAAGAAATATTATATTAAAAAAAACAAGTTAAAATTACATGTCTAGTTTTTAAAGTTCCATTGCGTAATGGTTAGAAACGGAAAAATCATAGATTCGTCATGTCTATCTGTTTGTCCATCCGTATCACACTTCTTCTTTTCTCCGAAACTATAAGAATAACAGTATTAAGTACTTTGTAATTATATGCATTTTGAGAACCGTATTAATTTTCACAGAAATTAGTGGAAAAAATATGTGGTATACATTTCCATAAAAACTAGGAACGAAATTTGGTTTGACGACATCTAGTGCAGTTGGTTTTTATATACGTCATAAAACGGTGAACCTCTAAAGAAAGAAAGAATATATTACTTTTAGACATTGGAACACAAACAGAACAAAATAAATAAAATAGGGAAATATAAATAAAATATGTAAAAAAGATCAAACTTCTGTGCTACGATGTCCAAAATAATTTGACCCACCCAGCCAGGGCCCTGGCCCGGAAATCGGACCCTGACGCTGATTTTCTGTAAGCCCTGTTATATTTGCCTTTCTATTTTCTCATAAAAATTATGCATGAATAAAAAAAAATTTTATTTCATGTTATTTTGTGCTCACTTCCCTCCTATTCCCTGCTATGTTCCCCGAGTCCGTATGTTGTCGAGCGACACCGACTCGAACTTTGCCAATTTTTTGCTTCCAAGTAGGTTGAATATGGTTGTGATTTTATTAGGAGATGAGGTTATTTGAAATGTAAATTTGATTCAGTAAAATGCTTGATCAAGGACTAGAATAACTTAAATATATTTTACATTTGCTAACAGATATTTATTGATATTGAATTGAATATAACAAAAAGTGGACACTATTTACATTTAACCTATTGTGATACAAGGCTCAGCCTCCTCGACATATGGAAAGTCACGTGCCCTGCAGTAGGATAATAGGCTGTTATTTGACACATAAAAATAATTTGGTCTTAATATCTTCAATGAATGATTTTTGCAAATATCAAAACAAACCTACCGACAATGACATGACGGAATTTAATCAAAATATGTTTCAAATGTATATAAAGTAAAAGATTCGCGCTCCCTTTGTAAGAATGTTTTTATACAAATTAAAAAAAACGAGACGCTCTTAGTACAGAAGGTGCATAATTAAAAAGGGCGAACGTCGCATTTATCTTGGAGGCTGGAGCTAATGAGGATGCCAAACGACCTGTGTAATTAATTAATACCTAGTGAAATTGGCAAACTAGTTTTAATACTCCAAAACTTATGACAAGTTAATTTAGGCATTATTAATTTCAACATGATTCTCAGCTTTTTCTTCTACCAAATTAGGTTATTTTTTGTATTATGACTTTTTTTTCAAAAATATAAAAATTCTTATTCATGGGCCGAGAGGTAAGCCCAGGTCTCGAAAGGTGGTACCCACAGACACACACAATCTCAATACAATACGTAATATATGGCAATACAAAATACTTATGTACTTTTTTTACTGGGTTTACTGCAAATTATTTGTTTTCTCCATAAATAAATGCCATTAATATGCATGCCCATTTCTATAAAACACATATGCTAGACATTATTCAACTAGTAAGTCCACCGTCTAAAGTATTCAAGCGATTCAAGTATTCAATAACGACTTCTTTATAGGCGATTCCGTTGTAATCCGTCCTCGCACAACATCATATTATGACATTATGATTATAGCTCAGAAAGTCGCGCTAGTTCTAAACCGCCTTTTCGTTTGTGGATACAATATATTACAAAAAAAATAGCGTAAAATATATTTACAAAAAGTTGACGGTCGTCCTGTCAAAAGTTTAAAGTTTATACGATAAGCACGTCTATATAATAAGCCTGGTCAGTGGCACACCACTACACAAGTCGGTACTTAATAATCATGTAAATGTAAACATTAAACCATACATATTCTACAAGATTTGAATAATATTACCGGGAGAATACAAAATACAAATTGCTGCTGGCCCGGGGTTAATCCGCTAACCGAATTAATTAATCCTCCAATATATCTTGGTAAAACTGGCTGGCTTTTGAGCGGATAAAATTAGGAAAATCATCTGCGTTTATTTCCATTCAATTATGAGAAACATGTAATTATCTTCAAACAATAAAGTTAATTGAGGCTTATCACGTAGTTATTCACATACAGCTATTATCTAAATATAAGGTCTGTTGTTGATTATAAACGTAACCAACAACAAATCATTTTGAAATGTAAGAGCAACAAATTAGAGCTTGATTTCCTTCTACTTAATTGTTGCAGGAACTGGCTTATGTTGAGTGAGGTCCATTTGTTTTTGACATCGTAGCCCACCGCCCCTGTTGGTATTGATTACATTACTTTTCTTCTGCCTACATGTTATACTGTGACACAGTTTCTGTTACTTATATATCGCATTCATAGTTTGATCTCATTGGATAAGAGTAATATATTAATAAGTTTAGTGAAATGAAAACTTGTCCCTTACTTATACTTACGGTTTAGCTTTGGTGAAAGCAACGACTTTTTCAAACGTTGCGTTATTTTGACTACTCATCACCATTATCAGATTATAACATCATGCCAAGGAAGGCTACTGCAGAGCACAGGTCTTCTCATACGACATGGCTATGGGGAGTTATGGCCGTAACCACCACGCGGGTCTAGTGAGGATAGGTGGATTTTCCTGAGGCACCGTGAGTTTTGGGGCCAACGGCTTAATATACCTTCTGAAGCTTCGACGACTAGACTAAACATAATATTTTTCTTACTAGACTAGATATAACATTTTCGGTCACCTACCGACGACGATAGCTATAGTTGGACGACTTATACGATCGCCAACTGAAACGGACTAGCTGCTAAGCCATCGAACCTCAAAACGTGTAAAAATAAATAATCGATGTTGTAATCATAAACAGTAAAAAAACCTTAGTCGAACAAGAGTCTCCACGAACAAGAGCTTTAGACTTTATATACATGTCTAGTATAAGTCAGATGATGAAGCAAATAAATATGTTACTGCAACACTTCAAATCTGAACCGGTTTCACACGTATACATAACAATAATGAATGTCGTTAACATTTGCAACACATAAAAAAAATAGCCTTAAGTCATCCAAACCACACTTTGATGCAAAAGTGATATAATGACTTTGGTTACTATCAAACGCAATTGTTCCGCAACTTCTCGCCGATTTCGAACGGAAACATCGCATTAATCTTGTCCAACTACATGCTTGTACATATACGTAGATACATGAATTCGGTGCTATAGCTTACTTGCTATTGGACGAGTTCAAGTTTAGTGTGAAATTTTTTACCATATTAGAATGTGGAAAAGCAAACGTTTCACTGCCGCCGCGCATTAATAAAATTAAATTTTAATTGCACCACTCTATGAAATTGCATGCCTGGTTTTCAGTATAATATTTTTAATTATAGTATATATACTTACTGTACTTATATACAGTAAGTATACTATACTTTTTTAAAGTACCTATGCCATAATATTTTTAATACATTATCGTTAGTTTATATTGATATACGGTTCATAAAAGAAGACACGTTTTCAGCCAAAAAGTACACGTACCTACTCGTAAGTAGGTAAATCTTGTAATAAAACAATCGAGCGGGTATTTTTATTAAAGAAAATTTTTGAAAAGTCTTGTTTACAATAAAAATTTATGCGTAATAATTCTTTACATTTAAGTATAGCTGTAATAAAATATGATATTACTTTGTCCAAAAATGGTCCAAAAATTGAAATGGTTAAAAATATGAAGTAAATATTATTATTTTATAAATTTGAAAAATGTTAATACTAACAGCCAGTAAGGTTTTTGCCGAAAACTTAAAAGCTTCTAAGTAACGTAAGTTAATCTGACACTATCAATCAATGTTAGTGTACCCTACCCAGAAAGAACAGGGTAAATTTGTTAGTAGCCCAATATAATGCGACGGCGACAACCTGCCACCTCAGTGGATGAATTTCGGGTCCCATCGTGGACCGCCACTCCTTGCGGTCGTAATGTACGGCCGCATTCGTCACCATATTGAATTCGAGATCCATCCAAATTTGTAGGCAATATCGGCTTTAACGAACGTTCACACATTTGCTAGCAACGTTCGTTTTATTTATTATGTATTACATTGGTAAAAAATATAGAATCTATATAATAATAAATTCATTGACTAAAAAAATCTTGACATTCACACAGCGCCATCCAGCCGTAAACTTAACAACGGACAATCATACTTTTTTTAAATACATATATATTATACATAGAAAACACCCAGACCAATACAAACAGACATGTTCATGCACACAAATATTTGAAGTGGCCGGGATCGAACCAGGAACTCTTGGGTGTAATAGCCGACGTTTTAACCATTACACCAGAAGGGTTGTCAATATATTGTTAATACAATATATTTCATTTATTTTACACTATTAAGCAGCATTATTAGAAGGTCTATTTATGATGTTATGTATTATATATGATGTAGCTTATCCAATGTTATACAAATATTTTTTCTAAGACTTTCATAAGTCACATGGAAAATCTAAAATCCCCTTTCACCTTGTTCTTTCTTATGTTCTAGATTGCTTATAATAAATTTATTTTTAATATAAAACTAGAGATAGTAACAATCATTAATTCCTTCTTGTTTCATTATTTGAAGAAATGTCTACAAACATAACTACAAAATTGACAGTATAGGAGTCACGTCACGTCACGTCACGTCACGTTGAAAAGATACTCAGAAGTACTTGTTTTGTATATTATACCACCACCTTGGTAAACGACCATTAGGAATATTTTAAGTTGTGTAAATTTTAAGTGTTCGTTTTATTTGGAAGTATGTTTGTAAAATGTGGCATCGGTACAACTTAATCCAAAAGCCACATCAAATACGAAAACTGGCCACACAAGCCGGAAAGGCTGTTCGTTTGATAGCGGCCATCAGTTAAACTAGAAAACGAGCCGCGCCAAGAGATATTACCTAACCTTTTTTGTCCCAGGTATGTTAGCTTTATTTACGCCAAAGCTACCTTTATAAGTTTATTTTTATAAATTTCTTATTCATTTATAAACGAATGAAATAGAGAGAGCATATTATAAGCAATATATAAGTTTTTAAGTTTTAACCATTTTACTAAAATAATTAAGTACACATGAGATATTGCCAATTATTCCGTTTCTGTCTCTCTATTGATTAAAAATTATGTAAAGACTTAACATTATCGTAATGGTGAAAGTTTTTATTCAGTTCTAAACAATACGACAAACTGTACGAGCAAACCAGAAGTCAACATGCGATAACAAAAGAATAAACGCGAAAACTTTGCTCTATTTTAATGTTGTTTGTGGCTTGTGAATAACAAATCGTGTAAGAAAATTTTGTGTATACTTTTGATTTCCTTTTCTTCCAACGTGCAACTTATTTGGAACAACATGGAATAAGTAAATGAGTTTATACATTAGATAATTTCAATTCTTTTGATATGAATGTCGATGGTGAAGAAATTTTACTTTATACTTTTCTATTTTTTTATAAATGATTGCTGGTCTTTGTCCTTTTTCTACGAGTACCTATAAGTAAGAAAGTACCAACATTGTGTTAAATAAACTGTTGGTTGATAAACATGATGAGTTTTTTCTATATTTCCTCTAAAATATTGGTCATTTTATGAAAGGCATTATGAACAAATCCCTCCTTTCGACCTTTTTGAACCTCTATAAAGTAAATCACAACGATAAAGTGCGAGGATTATTTATTTAGTTGTAATAATTCTACGCTATACCTCTAATTTTGTCATTACCGAACGTTCAATTCAAGCTAATTAACCGTATAAAATAAACATTCATCATATACAAGCACCCTAACTGTTAAGTAGATTGCAGTTATTAAGTCAGGTATCCGAGGCACCGATCCAAACTAGGGGAGGTCGGATTTACGCCAAGTGCGACTAAGCCGACACTCGGCGTGCAAATACTCGCAGATTAATCACAAGGATCCGTACCTGGGTAGAGCCGGGAGCGGGGCTCGGAGCATGGCCTTGTCCCACAACGACGGTCGTCTATATTTAGCTCGGCCTGCCTCGCCTGCCATCGCTTCCCGCCCGCTCCCGTCAATGGTGCTATTTAGAGCAAGAGGGCTTCTTTACTATGCGTTAAAATCTAAGTGAATCAGGTGGCTAATCTATTTGTTTACATTTATTTCTGTAATAGTCCATAACGGAATTGAAGTATTCTAAAAGTTTCATTGTAGGAACACTTTCCTATCAAAATTATTTGATACGATATGAAGACAACCTTTAACAATGTTTGCTGTAAATTTTTTAAAAGTAAATTAGTGCCTTTACAATTGGATTAGCTAGCATAGTTTGAATTGCAGCTTGAAATGATTTTATGCAGAGTTCCTTGAATTTTACTGGTAGTATATGTGACTTTTAGTTGAACAAATCAATAAACTTCATTGTATCATAGCTGAAATTCGTGAATCCTATTCACATAACTGAAACTTGCTTCCGTGAATCCTATTCACGCTACGAAATTTTTTCTTTTTATTTTTTAATCCACTCCTATTTCCATTTTAATAATTAATTAACTGTATTTAATGAATTTCTTACACATAAGATCTAAGCTTTGATTAAAGGTAAGTGCTGAAGATTAAAGGCGTTGTGAAAACAGAGAGCGGAGGCGAGCAATCCGTAACTTTTGGCGGCTTAGTCGCAATTCCTACATGAGAAAGTTAACTGCGTTAAGGATTTGTAATTAGAGCATGTAGTTAAAAAACAACTCAAATACACATAGACAGTTAGTAATACACTTATACATTATTTCAAGAAACACTGTCAGTAGCTGTCATGTAGAATTTGTTGGAGCAAGGTCGTAGAGTTAGGTCGTATAGATTCAGAAGCTGTCTTTACATGAGATGTTTTGGGGAACTTCAGTTTTTGTAATTGTAAGGCACTCTTTTAGGCAATTTTTTGGCAAGTACATATTACTGTAAACGTTTTTAGTTACTGTCTACAGTTTTTTGGAAATTTACATGTCGTAATACATAAAATTGGCGAGTTTCATATAAAATATACCTCCCACTATGTTACTACTACTATGGTACACCTTTGCGTCCGAAAATAATTGCATATTAACGAATTAGCATAAATATACTCGTAATTCCTGATTCAAAGTGTTCGTACAATCCCTCGTTCACAAATCCAATAAAGATTTTAGGAATACTGTTTCGTATTACTGCTGATACGTAATAAGGCTGAATCCTACGGACAATGACGTAGATTAAATTGCTTCGTTAGTCGTGAATAACAAATCGTGGATGCGGTTAAGTGCAGCTCTTCGACTACAGATGATACACCAACCGTTGGGGACTGTTAATGCCACAAATTTTAACCCTAGTATTAATTCATGTTTTATTTTTATTATTTAATTTTTTGACCTATATAGCTACGTTAAGTTTTATTACTAATGGTAACTCTATGCATTGGAGCGTTTATGGTGTATCTATGATGTATTAGGGATTGTATGTGATCAATATTCGTTTTATAATAGTACAAATGTTAACACTGCACTTGTGTACATATGAGGCATAGTGACTTTTTAGTCATTAGCGTTTGTTATGAAATATAATTAAATATACGATATATCAAATACTTTAAAAACTACTTAACTTTGAACTGTCTTCTGTTTTACATACATTAATCAAATGGCTGACACTGGCTTTAGACATAACTTTAAAAAGGTTTGAAATTGCCTGCTAAAATCTTACATCTCGCTCATATAAGATTTGGTTCCGCTGAATTTTGTAATCTTTATTGTACTTACAAGCGATATATTCAAAGAATAAAAGCGGATCGCTAGGGACAGCCGGAAGCAGCAATCTGACCGAGTAGCAAATTATATATCCTCTCAATCGCCTATCCTATCGTAACAAATATTAACTGCCTCTTGAATCAGGAATGAGCCTTAAAGAGTTTGGTCTACTTAGATACTGAGTGTATGTTTGTTCAGAATATAACGTTTACTTTCAAATTATGTAGAGAGATAGATGTATAAGATAGAAATTTAAATATGTATTTTAAAATACATATATACTTTTTAAATTTTCATTGTAGGATTTGTAGGTATAGGTGAGATAATATATGTCCGAAATTCCCGGATGGCTCTTCATGTTAATGACGGATTATGCCTCTTA
Source organism: Leucinodes orbonalis (assembly GCA_019425675.1). NCBI lineage: Eukaryota > Metazoa > Arthropoda > Insecta > Lepidoptera > Crambidae > Leucinodes > Leucinodes orbonalis. Next base: position 36,868 of record PQWD01013438.1, on the reverse strand, counting down.
TGGTTTTATATCGGTACTAAATTTAACCCTGTACGAATTCGAACCCGAAATTCATAATTTATGAACACTACTTCCCTTTTTACTTTTTCAAAGAGTCACAAACTTAAATTGTAGAAAGTATGCCATTCAAACACATACAAATACATGACATCCTTTCTGTCTCTGTAGTACATTTCTAAAGCTAAATTGAGAAATTATATTCTTCGTTTGTAACTTCACATTAATTAAGGTAAGAGTTATTTTTTTATAGCAAAGGTAAGTTGCAAAAGGTATGTTTGATAAATTGAATTAGTTCAAACTTAACACAATTTATTATCAGTTTTTTTAAATCATGCATTTATTGCATGATGCATTACTACATCACGCATTATTTGAGTTTTGTATTAACTTTTTTATTTGAGTTTTAATTAACTTTTTTATACATTGAGTAAAACTAGGTAATATTTTTCTACTAAATGTAATAATATATCATAAAACAACGCCTGAAATATGCCCGATATATTTAATGATGATTGTAACTACATATATAAAAAAATTATGACTAGTATACAAAATAACTGCGACTTTATAAATCATATCAATTTATATAGGCACAAGAAATTAAATAGATCGCACATGATTCGTCGCTCACCCGATGGCTGCGTCAAAGTCCCTTTGGAAGTTTGAATCCGTTCGTAAATACCAGATGTCCCACTTTCCCGTTCCGAATACAAATGAAATAAATCCTGAGCATCTTTCGGGCTCAGCTGGAATACACTTGATGGATATTAAATGTGAGCTGGCGTCTTGTATTGGCAAAGACACGCAGCGAATGTTTAGGGGACTGGAATGTTAATTTTTACTTCTATTTTCTTTCCGATTCGTGTTGGACATTTCAATTGTTTGTTATGCTACAAAAATAAAATGATAACAAATATTGTATTTGAGCATAATGATGCATTAATACAACACGGTGGCAGAAATATCATAATTTTAATTTTATAGTGGCATTCACTACTAATAAATACTTATACTAACTTAGCTCAGCGTAAAAACGGTATAAACAACCATTTTAAAGCATAAGATCTTCTCTTTTGAAACATATATATAGTCTGTAACAAATAATTACATAAAATATAATATAATACTAAGCCGGCTAATCCAATTCCACAACCTAAATCATACTCCATTCCGCTAACGACGACGCATTTTGTGTTTTGCTGAGCTGATTTATGTCTCATAGCTCATGATTTGCATTTAGCCAGTGCGAATACGCGGCACTTTCGGGATATTGAAAGCAATGCTCAATATCTACGGATAGACGACAAGTTAACCATCATGGGTGTTTACGTAGCTTATCCGTAAAGGAAGCATAATATATCTTGCAGATATTTAGTAACATATTTCCTTTATTGAAGGCTGACCCAAATACATGAGTATGATCTTTATAAGTTTATTTGCGTAGACCTAACTTGGTCCTATTTTTCCTGACCCAACCAAATAGGGATCTACTTGCTGATATAAAATTTATCAAACACATTGTATTAAACTCAGCATCGATTCAGTAGCTGCGAGACACTTTAATGGACATAAAATTAAATGACCCGTGTGTAAACTGATAACAAGGTATTATCATTGGTTATGAAGGTTGATACGGTTAAATAGGTAGCAATATTTGTCTTCAGTGAACACTCTTATTTAAATTTTAGTGTTTAAAAGAAATTGTAGCATTTGTTGAAAATAAGTAGGTACTCAAATATTAATATTGTATTGTAAAGAATGTCAGAAACACTATTGGGCAAGATTTTAGAAATTGTTGCGAAAGACGTGTATATGGTAATTAAAGAAATTACCGATAATTTTTATCATCCTAGATAAAGTCGAGGAAACCTAGGTTTACTCTGTATTCTAGCATTACCCGTAACATAATGTTTAATTCAAACCTCTTGCTTTAATGCTTGTAGTTTTTTTTAATTTATGGTTCAGAATGTAATTATTGGTGTATCAAAAAATAGGCGTTAATAACATTAGAATCTAGAAGATATTTTCTAGATCAAGTTATTTTGTACAAAATCCTTGGCAATTATTATGATTGTACACTATTGACTGACCATATACGTTACCGGTTACCAAGTCGTTCCCAGCGTATTCGTATAATCGTGCTCACGGTTTTTGCACTAGAATCTGTAAGACCATAGCAGGCTTGCGCGCACCTCTACAGCGTATCATGATATTGTATAATGTTAAATTTGTTACTGTAGATTTATTTGTATTATCCCTGAGCCAATTCAAAAAGTCATGTATTTTAATATTAAAAGAATGAGTTGTAGTTTTTTATTTGTTTTGTATAATGCTACACCTAGACCTGCTATAATGCTAGACCTAGCATTCATAATGCTAGGTATATGCACTGATATTTGCATTTCCGTCATTTTGCGACAATTGCGCTTGTCAATTACATTTATTTCGTGAACATTGAGGTTGGTTACATAATGAGTACCTTTTGTAAAACTTCACTAATATTAAGCCTTTATTATGTAATTGTTTTTAGTTCCAAATAAAAAAAAATAGTTCGTTCAAATAAAATTTGATAATTAAGGAACCTTCTGAAGATTCCGTCAAATGTCAATGTTTAAGTAGCCATAAACAAGAGCGTTCTAAAATAAGACTTTGATAAATCAAAAACTTTGAGGCGAACGCCGACGGAATCGAGTGGAGGGAACAGGATTGGCATTATGAGGAACAGTTAGAAACAATTAAGATTTCCGACAATCTTTTGGGGCACAATGAGTTCTGAGTGGGGCTATTTTCTTTTTGGTGCGGTCACGGAAGTGTTCTATTGTACGCGTCACGTGCAGATCTTTTTAAGATTAAAGAGAATAATTGTGTCGTAACTTACTTTCGATGGTACCACAGTGTGGTATTCGGCAATAATTACTACGTTTACTTATGCTTAAAGTTATGAAAATGATATGGTATAATTTATTTGATAATCACATAGTATTGCATTGGTGTTATATGAATAAAGCCGTAGATACATTGATCACATGACACCCTGCAAGGGCACTGCAAAAAATATTAAAAATGGTATGGTAACACTGGTGGAATATATAAAACAAAGGATTAGTTCTTATTTGAGCCTAACATAGGCTTTCTTTATTCGTATTATGTTCATTCCAAAAATGGTAAATGAAAAAGTTTGTATTTATTAAAACAGAAAAAACGTTTATCCAGTTAAGTTTTGTTAATGTTTAGTGGTATATGATTTAGTGTCATATAATCGTTGATACAACAGTGAACAAAATTCGCAGTGAGAGTGCGAATACATACCTGTAATAAAATTTTCAAGCGTTAATAGCTTAATTCTTTGTAATAGTAGCTCGTGGCCGTTTTTATTGTTTGTATTTTAAGTGTTGTTATAAAATTTAGTTTCAAATAAACGTTTTATTCAATTCTTTCTTTTTCTAATATTTTAAATACAATATAATTAAAAAAATAAAATAAAATAAATATCCACTGACATTCACACAGCGCCATCTAGCCCCAAGTTAAGCGTTAAGCCTGTATTATGGGTACTAAACAACGGATAAACATACATATATACTTTTTTTTTTGTAAATACATACATATTACATAGAAAACACCCAGACCATTACAAACAGACATTCATGCACACAAATGTTTGTACTGCCCGGGATCAACCCGGAAACCCTTGTGTTGCGGCCGACCTCTCAACCGCAACACCAAATGGGTCGTCAAATCAATATAGAACCGCTCATGTGCTTGTATAATAAACAGATAACTAATATATTACCTTGTGTTCAGTTTATGAGGACAAGGTTTTAATTTCAGTAATATTAACTAATATCATGAATAAGCTATTTCAATATCTTAGATATTCCAATTCTACATTAATAAACTATGCTATTAGGTACATGATTTATTAACATCAGAACATACTATCATAGGATAACCATTAAACTGACATCAAATAAACAAAACAAAGGAAAACGTGTTAACACAGCCCAATCTATACATATAAATAAAATTGAAGTGTCTGTTTGTAATATTGAATATACGGTACACATATACGGTGTATTTATACGGTAAAACCAAAATCTTTTTTAAATTATGTCTTTCTCTGTCTGTTTGTGCCGGGTAATCTCTGAAATCTCTGAAAACTCAATCTGGACCAATTTGGACGGTACTTTTTTGCTACGAAGTCGTTGTAATAAAAAACCTGAAGCTTCTTTTATTTTAGATAAAACATTTTTATTTTCGTAAAATAAAGTAAAGTTTGGCCGCGCCTTAGAAAGCGATTTAAATTAAAAGTATGACGTTAGCTGCCACCCTGGATAAACACATAGGCTACTCGTACGTTTCGCTACGGGAAAATATATTATATTGCGGGGTGCAGCTTGTTTGGAATAAATATGCTTGAGAGCTTAGGTTTGCTCTCTTTGAGGATCCAAGCATCATCTGATTTTTAAATAATATATATCTGAAAAAACAACGAACAGTGGCCAAGCACCTTTCTAAACCTGTGTAATAATTTATTGTCTAAAATTTTATTCATCATCAAACTTGTAGTCAGCAGCAGTTGATTTGGGCTCGCGTGGACGAATAAGATCTAATCACCCAGGCACGAGCGTACCCGTCACATCGGTGGAGACCATTATGAACTGATAATGATGATCTTCAAATAAAACATATTCTATTCATTATTTCAGAACCTTCTATCCGAGCTATACCAGCAACATAGACAATGCAGTATACTAAGCTTGGGTTATGAAAACCGCAAAATAAATCGAAATTCATTAACATTTAGACAAGTGCTAACGATTGTGCGGTTATAAAATACATTCAATATAATTAATTGTGCGTTGTTAGGTGGTTCCTCGGGGAAGGTTTTGTCAAGCCTGCGATTTCGTGCCAGCTGCTGTTAACTGGGGTTAAAACATGAAACTTTTGCTAATTGTATACAGTTGGCGTAATTAGCCTACCTGGCCTTTTGAAACATTTTCAACTTGAGCTTTAGCATGTTGATTAACACTAGTTAACTATACAAACATATAGAAACTCATTTTATTAATTAAATCGAATAAAATTATTACCAATATTTCATATAAGGGCGTCGTCATGAAGACATCAACCATCATCATTATATCCATTCGAGCAATATTTTGGTCATAGATGTCTATTCAATGTAAATAATGAATATTTATAGAATTTGAAACTGAATATGTTAAGTATATTCCGGGTTTTTAGAAGAAGTACTATCGCAAATCCAAAAACACTCAATTTTTTTTAAATATCCCTTTCAATCCGCGCGTGCGGACTGCTATTCATTTCACGTTCGTGTTTTGTTTTATTTCACAGCCGCGTACCAAATATTTACACGAGCTGGGACAATAATTTAGGTTCCCGCGTTGCGGTGGCGGGATCGCGGCTGACGCGACGACCTTAAATGAGTTGCAGAGCTAATTGCGTGTCGACACACCGCTTAATGTTAAATCGACCATTGCCCTGCCGCAAGCACCACGTGCGTCCAATTAGGTCATTACGGTCAAGATTAATTCTCACACAAGAATATAATATGATTTTGCCCTTTAGACTTGTTAGATTGGGGATAAATATTAATTGTGAACCCGCTTTTAGGTTTTTTCGTTTCAGTGTCAATCTTTTATGCGTCGTACTGTCATAGAAGTGTATGCCGCATGATTAATGAGTCTGTGGTCGCGAACTATTAATATAAATCTTGCAGAAAGCTGGTGACTCAAAATTAATTTTGACCGAAATTAATCTCCAACACCGGCTGTGTCGACTGTCAAGGATGGTAGCAAAGTATCAAATAAATTCGAAACTTTTCCCCAGTTTAGGTACAGTTTTTCTTTTTTCTTTGTTACTATGAAAAAGAGTAATCCCAAAAACTGTGGGCAAAGAACTTAAGATTACAATAGACTGTTTTTTAACAAGCAGTCAGGGCTGCTTCTGGAAGTAAATATATGTTTTAAGATGAAACTGAATATTAAGTCATTTTGCTAAAGCTTTCATTCATCAGCTTATTAAATGTCCGGGTGTAGTCATCAACGTGGGTCAAGTGTGGATTGGCTGACTTTACGCACAACCTTTGAATCTCTTCGCAGGCGTGCGCAGGTTTCCTGATGATGTTTTCCTTACCCTTAGAGAATCGGATAAATGTACATAAAATTTCGATCATTCGAAAACACATTGGTACGTAGCGGGATTTGAACCTGCACACTCCAAATCTCCAAAAGTATATATTAAATTATCTTTGCTGAAACTAAGTATAGAAAATCATTTGAAATAGATAAAACGACGAAAATTAAGCGTGTGGGTACCTACTGTATGAGATTAATGTCACCCTTCAACGAGTCGTAGTCCGTCAAGACTTTTGTTTCTGAGAAATTTGGCGTCTTCTTAGTAAAATTGCGTAGATTTTCTTGAGCTCTGACTCCTATTTGAATGTCACCCAACGTCATTAAATTATGTAAGAGCTAGGCTAGGTACTGTCACCTACGCGTTACATTTTTAAGTGGTCTCAGGTGTTGAGTCAAAAGGTGTTGCCAGTAAATGGAACTATTAGTGGAATTAATAGAAATTCTCCCTTGGATACGGCTGGTGAGTTTATCCGCCCTGACGCATTACGTCTACGTGACGCGAAACTAAATGGACTCATTCGCTTTACAGATTTATTGGGTTTGTTTCGTACATAATTTTACATACAGATGTCGTAGATAGAAATGTAAATATGGTATAAGCTCCCGTGGGGACGCGTTTATCGGAATATACCTCTCTGTTCCGTTTATTATATTTATCAGGGTCGTAAATGTATAGCAATAACTACTCGTATATTCTCTGAAGGCAGCATATGTTTAAACGTCTTTAACGCTTTAGTTCCTGATAGTTCTACCTATTATGGTTACTGATTTTGTAAGAGGACTCAGCATACATATTAGCGAAATTGAAATTCATTTCGGCGGTTCACCACCACGTTTTGAACCAGCCTAAATTTTATTTATACTAAAGAATACTGTGTGGTACTACGAGTAGGTAGTGTGTTACCACAATCCCTTCTTTTTTAAGCGCCGTAACGGCTGAACGGTAATGCGGACATATTCGTAGTGTGACATACTTCTAACATCACAACTGGGCGAAATAACTGAGATTAAGAGTGTATTTTTTTAAGTGTACAGGACGGTCTGGACGCTCACCTGATGGTAAGTGATACGCCAGACTTGACAGAGCGGTTTTAAAGGAGACCAACAACTGATAGACAGTTATTATCCTCCATCAATGTCACACTGCGCCCGTCACCCGAGACAACAGATGTTAGGTCTCTTATACCCGGTAATTTCACTAGCTATTATGCCCTCATCCAAAACAAAAGTACATAACACTCCTTTTTCACGGGATGATATCTGGCACTGCGGTGGTACCTACCTAGACGACTCAGCATCGAGTCTACCACCTAGTATTGCATATAGGCGAAACGAACTACTTAACTAATCAGGTGGGCTGCTCACATGTTTTCTAATTTCATATAAAAGTAGATTATGCATCGGCCTGCGAATATCTGGAATTTTGGTGACAACAAATGTACTCATACAGACATATACAAATACATTCAGTTACAGCGGAATCGTGTTTAGAGAACTAGTCCAAGAAGCCATAAACATAAATTTCCTCGTAAACCGTTAATCTCTTCGGCGAGTTAATGTATCGTTAGCTGTTACCTACTCGTAGATGAGTACCGGTATTTCGCACCAATAAAACATTGTACCTCTTGCCTGCCGCGGTTACTTCACGACTGAACGATAATTGCTACAAGTTCATCTGATTGAAATCGGGATACGTCGTCGATATTAAAATTATATCGGCCCACGATTTGAATAGAGTTTATAAGTATTGCTGCATGTGATTTATAATAAGTTTGTTTAGCAAATTAAGGGATGATTTTAGGATTTCATGATTTTTTTATTATTATGGGTTTATAAAGTATTAAATATCATCATCATCAGCTCATTAAACGTCCCCACCGAGGGGCACGAGCCTACCCGTATAGGGTGATTAGGCCTTAGTCGTCCACGCGGGCCCAGAGCGGATTGGACGACTTCACACACAACCTTCGAATCTCGTCGCAGGCATGCATGAAGGTTTCCTCACGATGTTTTCCTTCACCGTAAGAGCGTCGGATAACGTACATATATTTTTCGAAAATTCGAAAATACATTGGTACGTGTCGGGATTTGAACCTCAGCCCTCCCGGTAGGAAGGCGACAGTCCACACCACTGAGCCACCGACGCTCTAGTAAGTAAGTATTAAATATATTTATAGGTAATTAATACAATCATTAACTAACCGAACACTCGGCATATGAGCATGTAAGCGTGTTCATATAATAATGTCTGATTGCTGGATATTCAAAAATAATGTTATATAGGTAATTAAGTTGTCAGCTATTCAGTAAAAAAATATTAAATATCACAGTAAAACAAATCAATAATAAATAAGGCTTGTGTTTGTTAAATATGTTAATACTTAGGCAATGTATAAATTGTATTCAGACACATTATTGCTTCATTGATATCTATGTAAAGGCACGGGAACAATATTTTTACGAAGGCACCTTAAAATCACGTAAAACTACGACCAATAGAGAAATAAAGAGTTTTAGAAGATATCATTTTATTAATGTTTTAATATTATTATTATCTTTGAAACATTAAGGATCCATACGCAAATATTGGCAAAAATATATTTAGTCTATTACTACATGAAAGAGGCGGTTGATAGTTGAATATATAATATATTCGTATAACGCATTTTGTTGTTTTAATGTTGACGTGTTAAAAAATCTATTAAAAATAATAAAATAATATTTTTCGTGACTAAAAATATTAATGACGCTACAGGCGGATAAGTACGAGCAAAAATACCGATTTCTATTTGCCTTCTCTAATTCTGAACTGAATTGCAATGTCTCATATAAACTAAAATAAATCCAATCATTGAATAATATATTACCATTGTAGCACCTCGCGCTCTATGACGCTCTCGGCTGAAGCCCCGATATGAGTCTCTTAGACCTGAAATAGTTCCGTATTGAGGTCATAAACTATAAGTTTCTATAATGCTAGAATAGCAAACGACTGGAATTCTATGCCCGATCCTATGTGTCAATAAAATATACGAAAATGTATATTTTATTTACACATAGGAGTCAATTTTAAACTATAAAATTTTATTGAATTTGAAGGTTTGCTGATAAACATTTTTTTTAACTTAACATAACACGTAATTTATTTCAGAGCTATATTTCATTATCATGAAAAAATAACAAACAAAGTCACCCCTATGTTAAGTGCTTGGAAGACATGTCATGCAATATAACACCAGCATAACCAATTTGCTGTGAAATACTAACATTATATATAATGTAGTGTTCATACATCTGCTAATATAATGCAGAACCAATTCATCTCTAGTGTAGAATCCTATGAAAACATATAAATTTCCTAGGAAGTTAATTTTACGATTTGATTGAGACCTAAAAATTATGTTAAACACTTCGATCAAAATTAAGCGCGGTTAACAAAGAAGTAATGAAGTAATACTTACTCAATGCAATGCGATAATTTATAAGAGATTAGGTTCTCATAAAAACATTCCAAAATATGAGTACAATAATGGGTCGAATGGATGCCAATGATTCAAAATTCACACATTTAAAGTCTGAATTTTGAATCATTATAGTATGTGTGTGTATGTATAGTTTAAGTATCACTGATACTATTGAAATAAATATAAATTGGATTGATGGATGATAAGTCCATTGTGCTGTGCACCCTGCTTAACGATCAATGAAATTGATTGATAATTTTTTTCTCTGGGACCCGCCAACGGTCAATGTACCATTGTGTTGAATAATTGATATGGTGATGATGAAGTTGTTTTTTTTAACATCATGTTTAATATTATTTTGTCATAATAGCATAACTTAAGAGGAAGACCAAAAGCAAGCACTGAAATTCGCAACAGTCGACATTGCGGAGCCGTTTATAACAATAAACGCCGCGATTACAAAGTTTTGATATCCCGATTGTGCGTTCAAGTGTGAAACGAAGTATACATACGCTTATGGGGTGGTATAAGTACAGAGACGACAATAAACGATACCTTTGAAGCGTTTTCCTCCGTACCTATGTAGGCGTATAACATATGTGTATAAGTCGTAGCGTACATTCTCATAAAGCGTAAATCCTGGGTGGGAGTAAAACCTTCGTGGGTACTGGCTGAGATCGTGCTGGCTTTAGAAACGGTGAATCTAAAGCGAAAATAATTTTATGTAACATGTTATTATATAGGTACGACTTTTTCTTTAACCTTTTTTGACCTTTTTATCATAAGGTCTGCTGTGTGCTCACGCATCTTATTTTCTACTCGGTAATTATCGCTTCTGCCGTCTTCAGCCTATCGCAGTTCATTACTCTTGAGCAAAGGTGTTCCCCATCATCAATCCAGTGCGCTTTTTTTAAATAAGACTAAATCATAAGCACAAATAATTAATTAGTACAAGTTTGTTTATTTTTTCAGTAACATTGTCAACTCAACTTACTGTAAAAACATTGAAAATTGATAGGAAACCTAGGGTCGAAGAATATTACAGATGTGACACAGTTTATATTAGAACTTGTACAAATGTCAACGCTGTAGGTACTCTTACGTGATATGAAATTAAAGTTATCCAATGAAAATGTCCTAATACAAATATTAAGACTACGAGACCATTGTTTACTTATTTATTACGTTCAGTTATATGTACAAATTGATACATCATAAATTTTCTTTTTAAGTTAGCAAAACTTGAGGAAGCGTTGTCGCCTGTTACGGGCTTAAAAGGAGACTCCCACAATTAGAAATAAGTAATAAATTTTAAATCAATAAATATATTGTTTTTTTATTAAAGGAACAAACTACTTCCTTGTTATTATATAGTAACACATTAGAATTAGAATTGTACACATTAATGGTACATATTAATAGAAATAATAATTTATGATTATAAATTATTATTTCTGTTAATATGTATGTTAAATATAATTATTACTTACTCCTATTCCATAGGATTAAGTAATAATATTTAGAATCGTTACGGTTAAATGACTAAGCTCAAAATAGTTAAAATATACGCTTCCAAATGGTACCGTTGAGATAAATTTCCATTTACCTGCACAGCGACCAATTTATTTGCACCGCAACATTTGAAATGTGAAAGAAAGTTGCCTCTCCAATTTTCAGACAAAATTCAGTGAGCCGAGTAAGTAGGGTATCCGAGATGCAAGTTTATTGATATTATCTGAAGCTGAAACTCTAATAACGAAGAAAACAATTTTTCATAACCAGTGTGCTAATAATATTTCTTTATAATAGACTGGGCCATTTTCCTTTTTACTATTTGGGGCCTTATACTCATATATCCTCATGTTGTATATTTTGAATCTTTTTAAAGCCATTTCATGATTAATTTAAGGTTTTATATGACTGGGTAAATGTATTCTTTCAAGATAAATACGATTCAAATAATTTTACATTTGCGTGTAATTTGGTTTTATTTTTGTATGTTATGTATGAAAGATATATTATAAAGAAGATTGTATATTGTTAAGTGCTTAGTTTGATAATTTATTGAGCATAACTGATTATCTCCCGATTAAATTCGCGTATTATGTATTTATTTAATCCTGTAGTACAATTATCTCATGATAACCTCTCATCAGTGGCGTGCACTCCATATATGCAAATAAGCAGTGCATACCCCGTATTAATACCCTACTCATAATCTCTGTGCACGTCCCTGTCTCTCATATCTTATTTCATTTCGCATTTTACCATACATTTTTATATATTTCAGTATTTAAACAACTAATTATATTAGAAGTTACTACGATTATACCTATAGCAAGAAGGGCAAGGGAATTTTTTTATAACTAAATAGTTCACAAACAGTAGACATCAACGACTTCATGGAAAATGTTTAAATATTAGTTGAAATTATTAGTAACTATTGAGGTACTAATAATTTCAACAAGAAAAGCTGTGTGATTATGTGCTATTCACCTTTACCGTAAGTTCGCCTCAATACTACCATCAATCAGCGCTAAAGTTGTGCACTCTAGAGCCTCTAGAGCTGTCGTTTCGTCATATTCCGTCAATGAGTAACGATTGACTGTATGTCAACCCCCGCGGGAGATTTGTATTCTGTCGGTGAGGGAATATATCAGCAACCGGTAAGTGGTTTTACTACACCTTCCGATAACGTACGAATATCCTTAACGGCGTTTTCTATAGCGAGAACGTGAGATGAGGCGCCTTTATGCGCCCGGCTAAACTCGCGCGACAACTTGTGGGGTGTCGTAAAGGAAAACGGATTTTCGTCGTGTGACAAGAGTGTTACATGTCTTTTAAATTAAAACGGTAGCTCTAGGTATAAGAACACATGGCTCATGATCCATGAATAGTTCTAGTATTGTGGATCGTTTGGAAATTCACATTTCAATGATAAATTAATATATTTATTCAAAACTATATACCATCGTTTTATTCAGTTATAGGGCTTATTCGAGTACATATTGTTAAATTTTTCATCGGGAAGCACTTAATTACTTGCAGCTCTCATTACGTCATCACATTTTTCGTCGTGTTCAAACCACTTAACTGTATAAATTTATTGAGAGAAAAGTCAAATTGTGAAAGGTCGCTGTCGAATTTCCTTTACGACATCTTTGTCAATAAATTGAATATTTTACTGTGCTGGTGTTTTGCGGGTGGCAGTACTGGCTGAATTTATGACGCCCTGGTCGTGACGGTCATTGAGTAAATAACGTACTCCAAAATCTTTACAACCGCTGTTTAATTAGCACTGAATTCGTGATGAGCACGCTAGAATGAGTCATATTGCCCGTAGGTACCATCAAGTACGGGCATCCTAGCCGAAAGTGCAAACGTTGAACAGAATCCTAAGTGTTTTAATAACTCTATTTGATAGTTTGGCTGCATTGCCATGCGGTTTACAAAATATGTTGATTTGCGTCTTCCATTTTGATATTGTTAGAATATTCTAGCTAAACTTTTTTTTTTATATCGACGAAAATCCTAATTAAAAAAGATATAAGTGATTCCGTTCAAACAAATAAAGAACTTATAAAAACGCAGCAACACCTCACTAAGGAACCAAAATAAACTCAATAAATCTGTGCACTAACTACAGCAAGAGTACGATACTGTTCAAGGGATCACAGTATTACAATGCACTACAATGAGAAATGAAATAAATTGACAACTTATATATGTTACGGGCAACGTGATTAACTGAGCATTATATTAATAAGGACCTGCTTTTATTAATAATACCCAAAAGCGAAGGGCAAAGTGAATAATATAATTTAGTACAAATTATATTTTATTCATGGAACGTTTTTTTTCTATAATTTTTATTAATATTAAGTGAACATTTTAATTATATTATCATTATAAACCTCCAGAACTTCGGCTACGTCATAATGAAAAAATGTATGTGATTTCCTTGCAATCCTTTTTTAATTTATACTAAAATATATAGGTACTGTATGGAAAATAAATAAAGGACTCTGTAGATAAGGATTCATCCTTTTTCGAGTAATAATATACAGTCATATATAGGCGTAATGGGCAATGTGTCCCTTCCTTGCCCTGGGGATTGTAGGAAAAGCTCCCCCGGGCAAACAACGACAAAGCCAGGCCAACACGTACTTCATAGATTGGATCTTATCGGACCTCGTCAGACGCGATTCATTACTTCCTTCTTTTTCATTAATCATTGCAATATAATAACAATTTCGTCTACAAACTGAATTAGATGTTACTTCTATTTTGATATTATTACTATCTCAATGCTATAACATCACAAATTTTAAACTTTAACAATAACAAATCCCAGTTTCCATTTGTATCACCGGTATCACCATATTCCCCTCCAACTCACATTCTGACGTTTCTGTTTTTTTTTAATCTAGTTTTTGGTTTATCTTTTACCTTTTTTACTAATGTAAAAAACACGAATACAGAAATGCTTTTGATACGACTTAAAAACTAATGAAAGATAAATTGCATTATAAAATAATTAACTAGGTGGTAGACTCGATACTGAGTCGTCTAGGTAGGTTCCACCGCAGTGCCAGATATCATCCCGTGAAACAGGAGTGTTATGCACTTTTGTGTTTCGGGATGAGGGCACTGTAGCTAGTGAAATTACCGGGTATAAGACCTAACATCTGTTGTCTCGGGTGACGGGCGCAGTGCGGCATTGATGGAGGATTATAACCGTGAGCGTCCAGATAGTCCTGTACACTTATAACATAAAAAAACATGCGCACATATGTATTTCTTATGTTGTTGTTCACGTATTTTTCAATAGCCTCTTGAGTAGAGTCTGTTTTGTGTATAAGAGACAACTTTTATCAATAATTAAGACATTATCGAAATAAGCTATCTATAATAAATAAAATTACTATTATTTTCGTAATTTAATTGCTTATGGGCCGGATAAAAGATACAAGTAACACAAAAAGTAAGAAAACGACATCCAATCAAATTCATCTTTCATCTTTAATGGATTCTATTTATGTAAAGCAACAACCAACATGAAGTAAATTACAGGCAAGTTTAGAAGAGCCATACTATAAGTATAGGTAGATAAATCGTCTAATTGCACTAAAAGATATACATGCTTAGTAAATACATTAAAAAAGTTACAAACCAATACACAACATCATTGTTAAGAACAAAACATTATTAATATATTATGATCAAACTGCAAACTACAAATACATTTTGCAGCAGTGCAAAAAGGCAATAGCTCAGTATAATTTACACTCAAAGAGTGAATCAGTGATTTTTAGCTTTTGCCGGAGTAACCTNGAATAAAAGTAAAATACTTAATACCATATTCAATCATACATTTTAATGGAACACAATGTGTTAATGTATGAAAAGTATTTACCGCCGTGATTCCATACACAATAGAAAATCTATTATCTGTTGAATATATGCAACTGCACCGATTAAAGAGTAAATATAAATTAACAACATACTAAAATCTATTTGTTTCTCTAATGTACAAAATACTAAACTTATTCAAACATTCTAGATGTTTTTGTTTAGTAATTATCTTATATTTAAATTAGGTAAATACTTTTCTCAGTACTGGTATCATTCCGTCTGGCGACAGTGGCGCAACGTCTGCGGGACTTCTTTCGTGAGACAGACTCTACCTACAAGTGAAACATTTTGATTATTTTCATGCTAGGGAATCATGTTCTGCATTGCATTTCAAGGAATAAATTTCAGTTGATATTTTCGTTGAATTGCTAATAAACTATACAACTTCGTTAGGTTTTTTGACATATGACAATAGTAATATTTCCGATTTTATCCTCATGAGTTGCCCAAGCATAGTTTTCTTGAGTGACTGAACAATCCCGCAGTGAGGGTTCGATGTCTCAGTCGTCTGTTGTTTTAATTAATTATATAAATTGTAAACTGTTTATTAGCAACGTTTTAGCCTATGCCATGTTTTGTTGAGCGCCGATACATAATTATTTGTCACAAACGGCGCGTTAACGCCTATTAATTTAGGTGGGAGGCCTAGCTCGGGAATTAATAATTAAATTGCCATGCCATGCGCTAGGCTTTGCTGCCAAGACGCTGCAATAAATTACCGGGAACTTAATACTAGTAATTTCCGAGAGTTTCCAAAAAGGCTCTTTTATGTTATCCATTATTCGTCTCTGTTCTCAATAGCACTGTTTCTCTGCGATAAAAGTTATATTTTAATGATAAAATATTCTATTCCTCCGCTTTCATCATCCAACTAGAATCAAGTCTTGATTTCATTGATCTTAGAGTTTTTGCAAGTTGGTACTGCGAGATATGCGACCGTTCGGTGTACTGTTAGTTTTACTTGTTAGTC
This sequence comes from Leucinodes orbonalis, assembly GCA_019425675.1. Taxonomy (NCBI): domain Eukaryota; kingdom Metazoa; phylum Arthropoda; class Insecta; order Lepidoptera; family Crambidae; genus Leucinodes; species Leucinodes orbonalis. The sequence continues at coordinate 20,858 of PQWD01013438.1, read as the reverse complement.
CGAAGCATTATGTAGCTCATCTTCCGCCACGAATACCAAAATTTCTGATTTGTTTACTTTTCGAAAATGTATATTAATAGTATTTCTTAGATCTCACTTATGGGGAAAAAATGTTAATGATAATATAATTACTACTGCACATTCGAAAGCTTGCTACGAACTTATTCTAGTCTTATTTAACTGTTTTTGTCAATTGCAATTAGAATTGATTTTTCTAAACTGAAACAGGTCATCCCTCAGTTTCTTGTCAGCCAAAAACAAACAAACAACCCTAAATAAGTGTTTTGTTGTTGCAGGACGAGCGATCGAACGCGTTTGCTCGGGCGCGGACGGTGCCGGAATGGTGTCAGCCGCCCGCGCGCTGCTCGCCGCCGTCACCAGGGTGCTGCTGCTGGCGACATGGTTGTCGTACGCCAGCTATTACTTGCTAAAGATAAGGTAACGTGGTCAAGGTCAAACTTTCATCGCCACCTCAGCCGGAACGTCCTATGTTGAAGACAACAAAATCGTTAGACCTTTTTCAGACTTAATCCTCCTATTTTCAATGACTATTACCCGTCGGGCTATTACCAATGCAGTGCTTGTTAGCGAGTCACCTGAGCCCCGATTAGCAGGATACACATGGAACAAATGACCCTGACTTGTGTTTGAAAACAGGGTGCTGGGACCCCATACATATATGTCCATGCGTTCTGCTTTTCGAGCAGGTGAATTTGGTTTGGGCTCAAATACGTTATTGCTATGACTTTTTACGCTACAACACCGATGGGTCTCTACCCAATGGTTTTGTCACGCAAAATAATAATGATAATGGAGTCGTATACGGTATATTTCTACTATGATATAGTATAGTAGTATACTAGGTGGTAGACTTGGTACTGAGTGTAGTACCACCGTAGTGCCAGATATGGTTCCGTTAAATAGAAGTGTTTTGCATTTCTGTGTTTCGGGATGAGGGCACTGTTGCTAGTAAAATTACCTGGTATAAGAGACCTAACATCTATTATCTCGGGTGACGGGAGAAGTGCGACATTGATGGAGAATAATAACTGTTTATCAGTCTGTTTATCATTTAATGCCACTCATGGTCAAGCGTATCACTTACCATCAGGTGAGCGTCCTCGTCCTGACCGTCCTGTACACTTTGTAATATAAAAAGAATCTATTACTTTGGGACTGCTAATCAAGACACAATATTTTTTAATTTTGGCAATATGTATTTGTATGCTAACCATGAGCATGAGTATAAGCGTTTGCATTCCTTGTTGAATATCTGTTACTACGTAACCGTGACAATAAAGCTACCAAAGTTCCGGACTTCCCAATGAAGTTCCCGTTTCGTGTAGGTACTTGGCACTTTACACCTCGTAACTTAGTTGCGAGTTTACCGGCAGAGGCAGGTGGGCTTGCTGGCCAAGTTAATACAAAACTAAGTTAAACGACCTTTAACCTCTTAAATGTTATTGAAGGAACAACAATGCATAGTAATTTGTGCGATAAAACCGTTTTTAGACTTACAATCATTCATATGAGTTGTTATGATCTCTTACCTAAAATTTTTTTTTTGAAGAATTTACAATAGGTACCAGTCTGGGTACGATATACCCTATCGTTTGATGACTTTCATAACTTACATGTTACTTGGTATAGAATACCAAAAAAATATTCGTTCCTATTATGAACAGGAATAAATATTTATGTTTTAAGTAGGTAAGTGAAAATATAAGTCTTGTTTTTTAATTTTAAGGCGTCAAATAAATAAATAAATTTCAACTTTTGTTTCAGATGAAGAATTTTAAATGTTTAATTTACAATATGTTTTACAATCATTTGTAAAAACATATTGTATCGGACAGCATTATTAACATCATAAATAAATAAACAATTTGTCCACTTGAACTTGCACGAACTTATCAAAGCAAAACACAACAACTGTTCCAAATAAAATAATCAAGAAGACCCGTTTGCGTAGGTATCCCAAGAAATCAGCAGGGGTTGTCAGGGTGACCCCTGTATTAGTCAGCCTTTGGGATATCACAAGGCAAGAGATGCTCAATAAATAATCATAAATATGTTCGCACTCACAATGCAATTAATTACTTGTCATTGAAATTAGTGACATTTGAAACTAAATTACATGATTGAATGACATTATTATATAATATTACATCCTTAAAAATATACATAGCTTTGCCCTGTGATCTCGAACAGTATAAACTCGCGTGCAAGTAAATCGACTCAAGCCTCAAGTACGCATAACAAGTGATATAACTAAAAATGCCTTATTATACCTCTATATAATGTTTTACATAATTAAAGCCTAGTAATTGAGCTATAAAATGGTGTAAGTTGCATGAAAATCGATTCAGTAGTTTAGTAAAAAAGGTTAATGCTAATGATAATGTAAAAAATGTTGAAAATTCATACAATTTCACAGTATGGGGTTATTGTGTTTAAATGAAATAAAATGTGCGTAAGATAAAAAAATTATTCGTGTATATTTGGTATTCCCTCCTCTAGCTCTGATCACTGCTCTCATGCGATTCTTCATCGAACCTATCAACTTTTTAATGGATGATTGTGGTATTCGACCCCACTCTTCTACCAACGCAGTCTTGAGCTCATTGATGTTTGTCGGAGCTGGATTCCTCGCTCTAACTTTCCTTTTGAGCTCGTCCCATATGTGCTCAATGGGATTTAAATCGGGGCTGAGCGCTGGCCAATGCATAGTGTGAATTCCAACTTCGTTCAGGAAATCACGTGTGGCCCGAGCAGTGTGACATCGGGCATAGTCATGCATCAAGATGAAATTTTCCCCAATAAAGCCTTGATAAGGGACAACTTGATCCAGTAGAACATTTTCAATGTAACGATCACTGGTCAGACCTCCTCCCCGGCCTCCCCCAGGAACGAAAACAAGGTCCGTTTTGCCTTCTAAGGAAATTCCAGCCCACATCATGCAAGATCCCACCATATGCAACGGTTTCCACAAAGCAGCACTGTGAAAACCGTTCACCGGGACGACGGTATACCCGACCTCTCCTGTCGCTGCCATGGAGACACATCCTCGTCTCATCTGTGAACAGGACTGACTGCCATTGCTCTATGCTCCAATCCAAATGTTCTCGAGCAAAGTGAAGGCGTGCTTGACGATGAGCTGTGGTCAACTTAGGGCCTGTAGCGGGTCTTTTCGGAGTAAGGTTAGCTTCTTTCAACCTTCTTCTAACTGTCCACTGACTGACAGTCACCCCGCGAACTTGACGTAGCTCCTGCTGCACATCTACGCCGGTAAGGTGTCGATTTCGGAGAGAGGTCGAGACCAAAAACCGGTCGTCACGCTCCGAGGTGCACCGGCGTCGGCTGGTATTAGGCCTCCGAGTGAAGGCACCAGTCTCTTGAAACCTTCTGTATACTCTCGAGACAGCGGACTGACTCATATTCAAACGACGAGCGACTCTCGCTGGTTCAACCCTTCTTGCAACAGGGCAACGACTTGAGCGGTTCTTCAGGTGTTGTATCCATAATTTTCTTCAAATGACGGCTTTAATTTGCAGAGATGTGTTCAGGTCAACGTCTAATGAGCGACTGATAAGAAAAAAACGATTACAGGGGGTTTTATAGGGGGATGTGTCGCGCAAGTTGTGAATAGAGCGCAGAGCAGTTTACGGGAGGTTGCGTTCAGTTGCATTCTAAGTACAAGTGTTTATTTAAATTACTGATATTATGCTACCATTTGAAAGCCTAATTACTAGGCTTTAATTATGTAAAACATTATATAGAGGTAAAATAAGTCATTTTCTAGTTATATCACTTTTTATGCGCACTTGAGGCTTGAGTCGATTTACTTGCACGCGAGAGTAGTATAGTCGGTCAAGTGTCAGATTTTTCATGTTTGGTTAGAACATTGCAGGCTGAATCACTGGATTGTCCAAAAAAAATGATTATTCCGTGCCTCGGAGGGCACGTTAAGCCATCGGTCCTGGCTACATAGTAATCATTAACACCCAATAGTCGTGCGGAGCAGCTATGAGGAGATTGGGCAACGGCGTGCGTGCTTTCCTGCGCACTGCAGTAACGGTATAGGCTGATGATGGTGTGTCAGGTGGCGCGCTCTCTGGACCGGCTGGAGTCGGTGTCCAACTTCACGGAGTTTGTGCGCGCGTTCACGGAGTTCGGCGGCGGGATGGTGGAGCTGGCGCGGCTGACGGCGGAGCGGCGCGCCGACCTGCGCGACGAGCGACGACGAGCGCAGGTCGCCGCCGCCAGAAACGTGCTCGAGCGCTCCACCCTCATGCTGCTCACTTCCTCCAAGGTAACATTTAAATGATAATAATAGTCTCGAGGCGGGGACGACCCAGAAGGACTTACCTTGGCCAAATTGGTCAAGTCCTTAAAAGGACTGGGATCGCAAGCAAAAGGAATAAAAGAGCTTGTATGAAAAGATTGATGGATGTGAATGAAGCTAGAGAAGTATGTTAGGACCGCGCAAAGTGGCGTTCTATCGTCTCTACCCCTCTGCGACCAATTCTTGCGTCCCAGGCAGCACGCCGACCTAGCAGGGGATGAGTCAAGTCACCGTATGCCTCAATTTTCAAAATTAAAACATTATATTCGACAGACGTCTCGTTCCAGCAATGACTCCATGTTTTTTTCTTTTGGTATGTATCTTCTGGAGTGCTGAGTTTACAATTGCCTAGGCAATTGTAAACATAAAACGAGAATATATTCTTGCTTAATGCTTTCATGTTTTCAATTTCCTATTCTGAGATATCTTATTGCTAAAATTAATGCGGTGCTGAACCAGAATGTATTTCTAAGTAGGTATGTAAGAAATGGTTGTCTTATAATATAGACCCACCAAAAAATATATATTGAAAAAACGAGCTTACATTTCCGTAATAAATTAAACAGGTTGACCTATTCGCGGGATCGTTATTAACACCAATGGATCGCAATAAATTTCAAATCCCAGCGTCCGGCGAAGGCAGCGCGGGTCCCGCGTAAATTAGCCCTGTCGGCCGGCCGCGATCAATTATGTAGGCACGGCGACAATTCGGTCCAGCCCCGTTGTTTGCGATGCTGGCGTTATGGAGCGGCCCATCCTTTATCTTATTTTATAGCTGAAACTGTGACTACGACACACAATTCGACGCACATTGATAAACGATCCTGAGAAGCAAAGGTAAAGGTTTGAGCTGAGAGACATCTGCGCTCGCCACTTGCCCGGTGGAGCTATAAAGGTTATACGCGGCCAAGATTGAAAGTCCAAGGGAAAAATAAATGTAAAAAAAATATACTTTAATGTTTTCTTGAAAGTCCCACCTAACGGCTATAGAGCGTTTCTACAATTAAAGAAACTAATAACACTGATCAAATTTTTTTCGTTACATTTTGCTTTTGAAAGTATGATGGATGCACAATTTTTTATTATATTAACATCTTATGGTATGTCATGAGATTGTTCTTAAAGAAAACTTGCATATCTTTAATTTTTCGACAAATAACCCGAATTATTATATTATTGTGACGAATACAACATGAATTCAATAGAAAATACACATAAACTAAGTCGTCCATATTTGTGTTACTGGATCTCTAATCTTTTAACATGTTAATGCACTTTGGCTTTAAACAACTAAGCTGTATGTAATTGCGTTTTGTTGTCTTGCATGCTTGGGAATACCATTAAGGGCTTGACGACATTAATTAAATATTACCGGTATGTTATGACGTTATGACTTTGCCTAAGTAACGTGTCTGGAATAAAACCCACAGTACAGTATTTAAACCAACATTTCGATTAAAATTAGAAAATAATACATTACAATTGTCTTATATTTTTTTATCAAACCATTATGTGTTTAATACCGGCATGTATTAATATTGGCCATATACTGCATTTCATATTTTTGGTGTTTGACATTATATTACTGTAGGCACCTTAACATTTAGTATGCAGTTGTGTGTTATGCACAAAAGCTAAACTTGAATAATGTGTTAAATAATGAAATCAATTAGCAATTAGGTAAGCATTTGCTCCGATCATAATTGGCCAATAGTTCACCAGTAAACCTACAATATGGCTATTGATGAAATAACATGTGAGCCTTATCTTATTATATGTTAAATACCTTATCTAGTAAAATAGCCGCTTTATCTTTGAAACATAAAATTATTTTGGTTTTTATCGCAATTATTTAAGTTATATCTATATACTAATGTTCGTCAGACATAAGTCTAAAAGTAAAACACTACTACTCCAATTCCCAGTAAATTGGGACAGAATAGAATTCAATTTCCAACTTGTTGTTATATTTTAGCACAATTTTAAGTTAAATTGTTTTCTTTTGTTAAAAGTCGGTTGGAGCTGTTGAAGGCCGAACAATCCGCGTCATGTGCACTGCAGAGCTTGCAATATGTCAGCTTTTCCGGTGCAGCCCGCACTGGTTCTCTTCCTGCCTCCCCTCACATATTATTTCCAAGGGATTCCCTTTTATATTCGAGATATTTTTTTTTCCTGATCTTTTGACTTGAATTGTATAAAGTTACTTTAATGTATGTTACCAGACGTGTATGCGGCATCCTGGCAGCGCGTCGGCACGGGAGAACCGGGACACGGTGTTCTGCCAGATGAGGCGCGCCATGGACCTCATCCACTACGTCGTACGGGACGGCCTGCCCGGCCACGACGAGCCTTCGCATGAGGTTTGTTTTTTAATAATTCTCTTAATTTTATTCATAAGCATTTTAATCAAACTTAATCATAAAATGAATAAAATGTGCAAACTAATGGACATAAACGTGATTGTATAATAATTCGCGTCCATTATAAATTTTCTTGGCTTGCTAAATGCAAGCGAAATATATATAATATATATATATATAAGCGAATCAACGTGAAGAGCACTTTGGTATTACTTACCTGTATTAGATCGTTTACGTGGGTGCCTCAATATCACCTAAATTCTCCCGCAATATCAGCTATACTTCGTTACAGCTGTGTTCCGGGGTGAGAGTAATATGGGCAGTTTACGGGATATTTAGATTTATCATCTGCTCGCTGAATTGATTGAACTCTACAATCCTAAACATTTTAATATAGGCACATAATTATGTATCTATTGAGGAAATTACAAGTTAAAAGTATTTAAATCCACGTGTATTTGTAAAATCTTAGAAATAATATTCGGCGGTCACAGAGAACGAATAAAAGAATATAACTCCGTGAAAGCAAATGAAAGCTTCCATGCTAACGACGAGTGTAAAGTACACAAAGAACGAGACGAGTGTAAACTCTTGCTGCATCAGTGCATACGGTTATCAATGCATATGTAGTATTTCGAAATGTAAGCATTGAAACGTTGATGTTTAGTATGCGTCTATCATTTTTTATCCACGGTACGCTAATGGCACTAGGTGGCAAAGCTGACCTCAATCGGTGTACTATGGGGCCATCAATATACTACAGTGACTTCGGTGGCGGTCCAAAAATGTACAATTCACAGCGTGCCTAGTGAAAACTATAATGCTTAAAAAACTATCCAGTTTTAAACGTCGATCATTCCTTTTGCTTCGCAAAAAAACTACTTGAAACATTCATCACTTATTAACTTAATTCCAACAGAATTGTAAAAAATGAAATGTCCCATTATATTCTAAAAAACTTCTACTGAATACTTTTTGGGTTATGACGTTTTTAAATTTGCCGTCATGAAAAGTGCATAGTAAATTTTCAATAGCTACTCTATTATAGCACGCCAAAACAACATTATATAGGTAATTTGATGGCAATGAAGCTATTTACTAAACCTTTTGTTTGGCATGATTGCATTCTATTCGAGATTCTTGTAGTAATCTTTTTCTTCACTGATTACTGTGATAACATTTAAAAAAGAACTATCTTAACTCCTCTTTTCTTTCGAAACGCATAAAAACTGCGCCGGTCTTTCATGTCAAAACTCCTTCGAATTTAAAATGATTGATTTTGAATAATATTTTCATGCAGCATGTCCGTATATAAAATGAAACAAAACTCCATTCATAGGCGACTACCAGTCTAATAGCCAGAACGTTAAGTAGGTTCCCGCAATGTTCGTGTCTAAATCCCCGCTATTATCTGAGGTCAAATGCAAATTGAACATGACCAAACAATTAGAACAATGCGATGTGAGCTTACTGGAATTTAGGTCCCACACGCCGCTAGTTACACAACTACCAATGCAAGTATGTAGATAGAGATTATGTACTATCAAAATACATATATCAAACCAGGAGTTTGAAGGTGTTGAGGATCAATTTACGATTATTGTCATTGAGTAATATGGGTATTTTTTCGATAAAGTTTGAACATTTTAGCTTAACAACATTACACCCACTTTTAAAACTTTTGAATTGTCAAATAAGTACCTACTAAAACTTGAAAATACAAAAATGGGCAAAGAGTCTTCAGTGAATTATGTATATTCACTGAAGTGCTCATGGAATCCCAATATAACCTTCGCTTACTCTGGCCCTCTGGAATTTAAAAATTATATTCATAAAACCTTTTATTACCGGCATTCCTAATCTGACTTCAACTGTAAGTACTTAGTAAATATCTTAACAAAGCCCAGTACAGCTGTGAATCAAGTAAATTTCTAATTTATGCATAATGACAAACAAACCTTGTGTTTTCAGGGCTCTGGTTATGTAAAATTATAAAGTCAAGCTCGTAAAGGGATTAGGGACTTATTTCAAAAGTAATGGTGTTTTTATGGTATGGTTATGTATGGACAAAGGCTTTGTGTACGAAATTATTTTTTGTTTACCTTTGGTGCCTTGCTATCACGCACTGTACCAAAGCGAAGCAAGTAAGTTTTATTGAGGAAAATAGAGCAGTGGACTGTTTGTCTAAGATATTATATAATTTCCCTAATATGCAAACGGCTTGAACGTGAAAACAATTAAACATCATTCGTTTCTCGTTTACTGTGTGGTAAGGTTTACAAAATCGCAATCGCAACATGGCTGTTAACTTATAGTGTTAACATAAATAGATCATATCTTACAACAGTGACAGTTCAGTATATCTTAAAGTGTTTGAAATGAACTGTAAATTTGACCATGCTAAAAGACACCATCTGCCATGGGGTTTAAAAATTATAAAGTTTGTCTTATTTTTTTATTAAATAACTGAAACTTGAAAAACTCTACTTTAAAATATGTAAATTTCCATAACACTAAAATACGAGCACATAAAAGCACTCTCCCCGTCGAATATCAAAGCTTTGAAGTCAGTATACTAAGTCGCCTTCCTAATTAATTTTATTGAGAACTAACACTGAATTCTGGATCCAAATAAAAAATGGACAGCTGATCATAGTCATTTACGTACGTATTATACAAAAATACCACAAACTATAATTATATTACATAACAACTAACAAGGCTGACATGCCTTCCAATAAAATATTATTATTAGCTTAAACAAGTACCTATAAGTACCATACTTGTTAGTTGTAAGTACCATACTTGTGCAAGTTATGTGATCACTGTATCGGCATTAGTATTATATATACTTGGATAGTTTTAACGGTAAACAGTTGAAAATAAAACTGGAGCCCTGCAAAACACTGAAGCGCTGGACCAGTAAAAACGCGACGTGTCCGGAACGCGACCGGAATGTTGCAAATGCATTGCGGCGCATTCTTATAGAAATCCTTCTAGATTTTCGCTATCGGTGAAACACCGTTGGCCCGTAAAGTATTTTACATTGACAGTGATTGAAATTCACATTGAAGTAATGAAATTTCTCTCTTTTAATAAAGAAGCGTTGACAATAAATATTTGTCCTTTTTGTATTGGTTTCTCAAGTGGCTTTATGTAAGTGATAGGTACATGACAAATACATTATTAAATTGATTATAAATCCAATCATATAATTATTTATGTCACATAGCTCGTGCCTATAAAGGTAATTTTCTACATACCTTAAAAGTCATTTAATGTTATTGGAAAAGTGGAAGTATTAATATATAGGTACATGAGTGACAAAAAACAGGACAAATATTTACTTTACCTACTCAAATCCTCAAACTATTATTATTTATTTATTGAAGTTACCTTTGGTTTTGATGGTTGAATTTATTTTGGTTTTAAATTCAACCATAATGATGGCAAACTACGAGAAAGGGGATACAAGGGCTAATTGCTTCGCTTAATGTGATACGTATACACGTTTAATAAAGAGCCTCCCGGCATGGAGGTTTTGCGTGAGGACGTGTGCACAGGCAAGGAGCGGCGGAGAGGCGATATGAGACGCTCAAGTGGTTTCTGAGATACACCATCGAAGTAGGTAGGTACATACACGTACGCGCTAGGGATGTATCAATTTATCGATGTTCATCATTACTTCAAATGCTGGAACCATTGGCACAATTGTTTTAATGTTCATAAACAAATTGGAGGACTGTTGTTCTGTATGAAAAATATAAACTTGTTTGTTTTAAAATTTTTTTGCTTTTCTGTTTTTTTTTAATTATTTTAAAACATATCTAAGATAATGTCGTAAAGTAAACTACATGCTTAACATAAATGATTATTTATTTATTTTACACTAATGTTTTTGAAAGCCTGGTTCAAACTAACACCGACTTACAAACAATACTTAAGTCAGTAAACCCCAAAATCTCAACGCCCACGTCACTTGAAAAACGACCGCCATGTTTTGTTTCGCGGCAAGAAAAATAGTATCGATAAATTGTGCTGTCCTGCCAACGCAAAGCGTGGGCTCGATAGGGATCATGACGCTATCTCGATGGGCGACTTCGAGACAACCCACCCCACATATAACATGTACTCCACGACGGTTATCATTTAATAACATAATAACCTTTACCCTGTTCATATAAGTTGTGTAAACGGCACCTATACATATGTAACACGCTTTGTAATTTCGAGTGCTTTTATTGTGTTTATTAGGAATAACAAACAGTTAACATTGTACGTTTACAAATTACAAAGTATTTCACTTTAGGTATTTACCTGTAAATATGTAATCCACGTATTTTAAGCAAAATAATGCTGCGAAATGAAGTACAAATAAAGCAAGAATACATATTACAAAGTAGAATAGTATCAATAAACCTTTACGAGATGAAACTATTAAAATTTAGTCAATCTGAAATAATTAATTATGACTCTCTGCCTTCTCCTTCTTAAAAATGCCTATCTACAACGCGAACTAGGGCCTGTGTATAAAATTTGAAACTAGAGTACGAGTACAAACTTCATTGGTATTGAGTACTCTGATACAAAGGATTCAGTGTGTAAGTATGAGGAATTACAAATATTAGCTGTTCGCTCTCTTTCAACGAAATCCCTAATAGATTTTCTTTCACCCCTGTTTAGTATCTTATCTTTATCTTCCTGTTTCCATTGTTCAGTACATAAACACAACTTTTCTTTTCTTGTAGTTGCAACCTTTCTCGGATAGTCATGAACAGGTACTAAATAAACAGTGTAGGTAGACGAGTGACTTCAATTTTTATCCTATCAAAGTATGCATTGTTTATTGTAAATATGTTATATAGTATTCCGCTTCCGTTGAATTTTATAGTGTTAACTGTTTCCTCATACGCAGTACGCACGCTATTTACGTATGTCGAATATATCTATTTAATATCTATTACATAATTATAACATATAATTGGTTATAATAATAAGGTAAGAAGGTGATAAGTATGAGGAAACAATTTGCCATCTTTTACAATTCGCACCTCTTATATTCTAGTGTTAGTCCATGTAAATTAGCGTAAAACCAGTGTAAATTGAACTTAGGTACGTTTTCTCTCACATAATTTCGCTAATGATCACGCTCAAAATCGCTTAGGTTTCTTGCCTATTAGCTCAGCTTTATGCTAATCGAATCGATATAGTTCCAATAAAATTTGTGCATTAGATATTTTTCCCTTTCAACGCACAGGCAAAGCTTATGTACACATGAACACATTGGTGAGTAAATAGGATTCAATAATATGCGTTAGAAACAAAATGCTTAAGGCTTATGGATTGATATCGAGTAATCGTTTTCACTTAAATAAAAATCAAAATAATGTTACAAAAACAAAAAGCGACATTTGAGTTTAGTTCGTTGCTCAATTCGCTAATCGTTGGTTGCGGGTTCGAATCCCAGAGGGAAAACATGGTAAAAGCCACTGTCTGCATCTTACTATTTTATTTGTTGGTTGTATTACCAAAATATTTAAACAGAAAAATGAGTTTATGCATCGGTTGCCACATTAAGCTGTTGGTCCCCGCTATATGGACGGCCTTTACTACAGGAGCAATGTGATTTAGAAAACTTTAATTATACATACACTCGATAAGAAAAATATTTACACAAATATTAACACATTCGCGGACAGGAAGAAGGTTGTAGATATCATAACATGATAAAAAATGTATTGTCTCTTGAAATGTCCGCGAATATGGTAAGTTTTTAGTTAACTTTTGTAAAATAAAGATTGAAAGATCAGAAAGTCTTTCGGGAGCTTTCCGGTCGCCTTGTTATTGTTTTAGTTTGACATTGGTGTGGGGATGTTTCGGCAGGCCGCGCAATGGGAAGCAGGGACGGCGTTAGGGGCGCTGCGGGGCCTGACGGCCCAGGTCCGGGCGGCGAGGGCCCGGGGAGGCGCCGACGCGCCCCGGCGCCGCGCCCTCGCCTCGACCCTGCGAGCGCTGGTCGAGCGCACGCACGACTTCACCGACTCCGCCTACACCTCTCACGACCATAGACAGAAAATTCTGGCGCTCGCCGAGAGGATAGCGTACGAGTTGGAGAGGCTAGTCGCTGTTGCCGTGTCCATGGTGAGGGTGCAATAGGAGTCACTGTAGGCAGTCTATTTCTAATAATCTTAATATGTTTACAAACAAGTCATATTTATGTTTATGTGAATTACCTATATCTACTCGTACATTACCTATTGACAGTGTCCACCATACACATGTCAGATACCTACACATAAAAATAAATTAAGCTACACCATATTTTCTGGCATGAAATGAACCAAACCCTTTAAGAATAACACTTAAATATTGACATGTGTTGCATAAATGAGGGATAAACATAAGATGGAGCGTGGCGCTCTGTATTATATAGTCGGTGAGCCGGCCGTTTATCATTCCTATATATCAGATACATGATCATTTTTTAATACGAGTATATGTAATACTTTATGTTCCCGTTTTTTTTCATGAATCTTATGAGTTTTATTAATAATGTCTGGAAACACAACCGGAAGTGAGGTCATAATTTTGCATGCGGACAACACCAGGTATTTTCAGGGGTGTCGACCTTTCTAGTTCTATGGTTTCTCAGACTATATTCAAAAAAATGTTCATGTATCTGATCCATAGGACTTTTATACGACCGGCTCTCGGACTAATAGGCTTGCCTTTAAATAATATGGGGTGAAACTAGGAGGAGCAAGGCGGTAGCGGCAGCGGCGCGGCGGTGGAGAGCGCATGCGCCGGCGCCATCAGCGCGGCGGGCGAACTGGAGCGCGCGCTGGTGGCGGCGGCGCGGGAGCAGGCGCGCGACCTCGCGCCGCTCGCCGACGACGCGCGCCGCCTCGCCGCCGACCTCGCGCACATAGGTAACCTCCGACGGAGAATAGGTACAGCCGCGCTCCAACACGAGCCCCTCCTTGCTTCGTGGACGCCCGGGGTGCCAGGGTGCCAGGTGCCGGGATAGCCGGCTATGCTTTCTCGCAATACCATGTTTACATAGATGAATGCTTTTTTAATTAAATATTAGCACGCTTTTTAAATATTTTTGCTCGGAGGAACCCTCCGACTATTTTTGCAACTGACCACGGCTGGTGGCAGCACAGCTACATCTTTATAGTGGCCTTGTGTAATTGAGGCCTTCACGCTGGAACTTTAAGCGTAACGCGGACATTTAGTAAATACATTATATTTTATGTATATTTTTTGGGTTACAGACACGCTTAGTATGTTGCTTTTGTTTCTTAAACGCTATCAATAATATAAGTTTCTTTTGCTTCTGAAATCTGGCAACCCAACCCTAATTGTTAAAACTTAAAACGAACCTAACAAAAAACCATAACTTTTACATTTCGTGTTATTGTATTGAAACAAGGGCTACCACGATACAAGGATATTCGCTCTATATTAATAAGCTCACCCAAAAGTGAACTTTAAGTAATATGCTATTTGATATCCGACGATTTAATTAATGGATCATATGTTTCTAGCTAGTTCCTGTGGTGAGAGAGAATCAGAGAGACTGCACCAGATAGCCAGCCGGCTCCACGAACAATTAGATCATATAATAGAGGTAGGACCATAGGTCTCTATGTGATTGAATATTAAATGGCCCAAATTCAAAAAAGGATTTATTGAATTATAATCTCATTTTTTTATTATCCATATATTTCAATTAAATATGACTTTATTTATAGTTCTGCTTATTTTAGTAAAATATATTACAAATGTTTAATTCACTAATTCAGTTCATGCAACAAGTACAAGAAAACCTAAAATATGGTCGGCAAGTTTAGTTTTAAACTAATAACTAATAACAAGAATATGATTCTAGTGCGGGAATAATAAAACAATTACTCGTAGAGGTTTACCATTCTCTACGCTACCATTGTATCTAATTAATCTTTAAATTACATCCTGCATTACACTACTTATCGCTATTGTAAAGTTCTCTACTTGTTAGGTGCCACCATTTCTACAATTTGTAACGTTTTGCTTGACGTTAAACTACCTTATAGCCTAACGAAGATTGTATATTCTGCTTTCACTGTTAATATCGGCTTTAAATTTATATATAAGTACGAATGAATATCAACTTGCAATGATACTACTGTAAAGTTAGTTAGTTTTGGCCAGGTCGTTGAACAAGGAGGTAAGTAGATGTAGACCACTTCCATTGTAGATAATATTGTTTTCCCTCTTTTAAGATCTAGCTTGGTTACATAGATTCACGTGACACCTTTGTGATCACGTTTAGAAATTGCTGCTTGTAGATAAAATAATTATCAAGTTTCTCAATATCCTGTGGTCAAAACATCAGCTCATTTGTAAGCTGTTAAGTTGGTTAATGGTTATAACTTTGGACTCTGACAAACGCGACCATAAGACCGGAGCATCGTCTCGTTTGTCATCAACGCAAAATACAGTACATTCACCGCAGCAATTTCCGCAGGTATGCAAATTGCTTAGGCATATAGCGATGTCGGAAACGTTACAAGTGAGCGCTAAGTTCGCCGAGATCAACCTGAGGATATACGGTCCGCAAGTGGTGACGGCGGCGCGGACGCTTGCGCGCACCCGGGCAGCGCCGCCGCGAGGGAGAACTTGGACGTGTTTGTGGACATGTGGGCGTGGCTGCTAGCGGACGCCGCCACTCTGGCGAGGGAACTGCTCGACCTTACCGACGACAGACCTGATAAGCAGCAGTATAGCAGCTTGCCGAGGCCGGGTGTAAGTTTTAATAGTTCAGTAGTTACTTTAAATGTTTTTTTTTTCGACCTGAGTACTGCTGTTGGCCGCAGGTGGCCTTTAAAGTTTCACCTGGCATTTGGTGAGCGCAGATGGCTCTCAGCCTTAAAATTTGCACAATGAGCCTAAGGGCGTCCCCGAATGGGACTCGAACCTCGGCTAAGGGCTTTGCGGGGGGGCTTGGTAGCCTAACATAGTTGAATATGGACTGCTGTCCTTCTACCGGGAGGGCAGAGGTTTAAATCCCGCCACGTACCAATATCTTTACGAATTTTCTAAAACATATGTACGTCATGCGACGCTCTTACGGTGAAGGAAAACATCGTGAGGAAATCTACGCACGCCTGCGAAGAGATTCAAAGGTTGCGTGTGAAGTCGTCCAACCCGCACTGGGCCCGCGTGGACTAAGGACTAATCACCCTACACGGGTAGGCTCGTGGCCCTCGGTGGGGACGTTTGATGAGCTGACGATGATAATACAATAGACACAATTAAAGGTTTAATTTTTAATGAATTTCAACTCGCATATTACAGAAACACGGTACGACGAGTAAACCGTTAAAGGCGGTGCGACTAGACTCTGATGAGCAGGCAAAAATTGCAAAATCGGGTCTGGAAATGAAAATGATGTCCTCAGAGATGGACGCCGAGACTGAAAAGTGGCAGGGGGCCGCTGCTGACGAAAACAACGATATCGTGAAGAGGTAAAGAATCATCTTGCTGTCTACTGAAGTATTTGTTTTTTAATAAGGTAATATTTAAAAGATCATCAAGGTCACCACAAAGTTTTTACAGTACATATTTTTACTTGCAGTACAGTTCATTGAGATATAAAAAAAATTGAAACAGACATTTACATTACTATATACGGTGCCTCAATATGTTATCGTCAAAGCAACAATTCTATTGAACTCGATCTTGGCTTTACTGATTTTCTTTATGCTCACGGCTTACGTACTTATTAAATATAGATATTATATTGCTAATAATCTGTCGCTGAGAGCGTCGGTGGCTCAATGGTGTGGACTGTCGCCTTCCTACCGGGAGGGCTGAGGTTCAAATCCTGACACGTACCAATGTGTTTTCGAATTTTCGAAAATATATGTGCGTTATCCGACGCTCTTACGGTGAAGGAAAACATCGTGAGGAAACCTTCATACACGCCTGCGAAGACATTCAAAGGTTTTGTGTGAAGTCGTCCAACCCGCACTGGGTCCGCGTGGACGACTAAGGCCTAATCACTCTATACGGTTAGTGCCACTCGGTGGGGACGTTTAATGAGCTGATGATGATGATTGCTAATAATAGTTATTTTATATTTTCAGGGCAAAAAATATGTCTTCCATGGCTTTCGCTATGTATCAATTTACAAAGGGCGAAGGTCGTTTAAATACTACGCAAGACCTCTTCACACAAGCTGAGTACTTTGCTGAAGAAGCAAATAGACTGTATAAAATAGTACGACAATTTTCTTATCAGGTAACTAACGGTTTCTATATTCTTTGAGTGCTTAAATCTAAGGAAGTAGCTAGAAATAGGGACCTAATAATATTTAATGATTACGTCTCTTCCACGAGCATAACACTGTTTAAGTAAGGTTAAGTTATAATTGTAAGAAAATCTATCGAACATTATATTTTTTTATTGAAAAAAACAGTACGATGTTATGAATAGGTATCAGTAAATGTTGATGTTTTATACAATAATGAAATTGTTCGCTTAAATGGCACAATTATTTGGGTCTCATTTTGCGAAATATAATCATTTTAACTTGCTTATTTCAGGTACCAGCGGGAACGACAAAAAAAGAACTTCTTGAACACCTAGACAAGGTGCCTACGTACGTTCAGCAGCTACAGTTCACAGTGAAAGAGCCGACAGTGGGTCGTGCGGCTACCTTCAGCAAAGTGGACAACGTCATACAGGAAACAAAACACCTCATGAACGTCATAAGCAAAGTCGTTACCACGTGTTTCGACTGCGCGAATAAGGTGACCAATCAAATATTTTTTACATAAAATACATTTTTAATTAAATTTTACGACCTTATTGAGCAACACGTCGCACTTTTTAAAAGACTAGTGATTTTTCTATAGGAAACATAATGATGTTAGTGCATTGGAACGTAATGTTCCATAGGTACCTTTGCCGTGGGAGGCCAGTGTGGGAGTGGTTAAAAGGCACCAGAGTGTTGCACCTGTTAAGTACTTTACAGAATATATTTCATTCGTGACTGTTAGACTTTCGGGAAACGGCCGAAACAGTGTGATCACAATAGAGATTTATTCTTGGTTGTTCCATTCTGCCTTGCCGTTAAATCTGGCTAACTCAAAAACTCCTTCGAGTCCTAAATGTTTTGTTAGAAATTCTTTCTAATATAATTAATCAATCAAAAATAAATCTCTTTAGTTTAGATAATAGTTTGACATAGTATAGATAAATTGAATTATATCAACGAATCCCATTTTGTTTACAGTATATTTTATTTGTTTTTATTTCTTTTTCCCCATTCGCCACGCTCCGGGTGGTTCCACTCCAGGGTCTTATACCGCTGGAGAAAGCGATAAACAAATCTTCAGCGAATACAAGGGACGACTCGGTCTGTCTCCGCATTGCACTATTATAAACATACCCGATATTCATGTCCTCTCGTACTTCTGTGTGTACCCGTGTATGTAGAACGCATGTTCTGTGTTATCATGCTCATGACTGGGAGCTCATAAGTCAACGTTATCGCTAAATTTATGTACTTCTAAATAAGGACAGTTAAATATTATATGTTCGCTGCACAGCTAGGTTGTAATTTCTGTTGCTATTATCTATAAAAAAAAAGTTAAAATTGAAAACATTTCAACCTATCGCCCGTTAATTTTTTTATTTTACTTTTAATTGATTGTCCTATTTACAGTATTCCCTGTGTATGCCCGAAAGAGTCCCTATGCATTGGAAGCCAAATTTACAAAAAGCATCCACTTTTAAGAGTGAAAATAGTGTGTTGAATGGTTGAAGTAGGTACAAGTTGTCGAAAGCAATTGTGATTTTCTACTAATAACTGCTGTTTGCAGAAAATGGCCTAACATGCAAACTGACCAACTACTAATATATGGTTTAATGGAGATTAGAGAATTTGTTTGGTGGTGTATTCCATAGCTATTTTTGAATGTTGTTTTGATGTGATGTTGCAATGAATTTTATCTAGTTAGCATCTGTGTGGTATTTTAATCATCGACCTTAAAGTTTATAACTGAAAAATTATAAGCTTTAAGTTTTGTACATTATATTTTGAGTAAAGCTAGAATTTGCGTTAACTTACAATCCTGTTGGATTTGCTACAAAAAAATACTAAAACAATTAAACGAACTATGACCGTCAGTCGATCATAGCATTTGCTTTGCATAATCAAAAATCGCGTGCATGGTGTTTTCCGTCGTTCATTGTAAAGCGTTGCGCACGCTCCAATTCCCTCTATCGAACAAAAATGTACATTATCTGTGCTCTTTTTTTTAGTGTTCATAAATGGAACTTTTTTTAAAATGCACAAATGTAACTGGGTAGTCTTGTCGCGCATGAGGGAATCGGTGCGGTGTTGCGTCGCGAACAGTTGTTAAGTGCGGGTGTGGTGTAACATGTGTGTGTGTGTGTTGTGTGTGGCAGTACAAGCTGGAGTTCACGGGTGTGTCGGCGGGAGCGGGTGTGGCGGCGGCGGCGGCGGGGGCGGTGCGGGGGCGCGGCGGGCGCGCGCGGGACGAGGACGGCGGCGGCGGCGGCGGCGGCGACGCCAAGCCCACCACCTCCTCCGACACCGCCATGTGACAGTACGGCATGGGCCGGCGCGGCAAGGGCGACGCGCGCCGGACCAGGGTCAGCTTCCTCTTGTTTTAAACAACACGTCTCTGGGACACGTCGCCACGCGTCGGCGGGCACGCGCCACACCACCGTCTCTGCTGCGACACTCACGCGCTAGTTTCGACTACATTTGCCGTAGGACTAGCCGTACTCATCAGATATTTTTATATGATCGTTTTATATACAGGTTATGTAATTTATTTTTGAGATTACATAATTTGTGCTAGATGACGATTATTTTTAATAATGGCCCTTAAATGATTAGGGTAACATAAAGACAACGAATAGTCGCCCAGCAGAAGCATGGGTGGGTGCGGGCGTGCCCACGGTATCACACGTATCGCCGTCTACACGAGACAGTGTAGCGTACAATGCGTGTGATGCCTCCAACCGACAAAAAGCTGATAATCTGTAGAACGTTTGGCAACGAGTTTGCAGGCGTTGGACAGATTACAGCAATACTTATATATTAAGATGGACAGTACGATATACAAACTAAGTTTCGAAGCAGCACTTGCGACACACAACCGCGCCCGCAGACGGCGCTTCTAAAAGAACTTAGATCTCTTAATATTTAAAAAGTTAGATCGCAAGCGTGCGCACGCGCCGCATTTGGCTGTGGGTCTTAATATTCTACTGTTGTTTAATCTAATAACTTGTTACTACTTAGAGTGCTAATGTTAACGTCACATGTCATACTTTTCTTATTCGACTTTCTGTAATACTATAGATTAGAAAGGCATACGCGAGCAGTTGTTGCAATTACAAATTTTGCCTTGAATTATAAAACAATTTGTGATCAATAATAATTAAGAGAAGATTGAAATCGTACAATAAATACTTGTTACACTTTCATAATGTTACACATTGTTACATATAATACGTAAACAACAACACAATAAGCCTATTTCTTTTTTATTTTCCCTTTCTCAACCTATATATATAAGTGAACCTTGTACCCGTTTATAAGATATCTGTATCTATTGTTACCCTATTCTTTAAGCTTCTTACTCAAATGCACCCTCTGCACTTTCCGTGGTCCTGTTGCACATTATGTTATGCACGACGCTTCCTTCACTTGATTTCTGCATTGATGACTACCATTGTTTACAATACATGCTAATTCTACCACATGTTACTTTATAACACAGTGTTACTCTGCATTCGATGTTATCTCATTAGTCGTTTTCCTTCAACGAGTGTACATATAATTAGAGTCCGGTTATGATATTAGGGATGCTCGGCGGCAAGTTGCATGATTGTGAACCGAAACAATAGATGTGTGTTGCATGTGTGTACGTGGTTATCGTAATGGATGTCGTACTTCATCTTTGTGACGGAGATGTTTTAACTTAAGATGAGGGAACTTGACTCTGGTGGCTGGAAAGCAGCACCCCGTCGCCCGAGAAACGCCCAGTGTTATATAGACGAGAGGCGGCCGGCAGCGGGCCGCGGCATTGCATGCCTAAACATTGAAGACCGTATCTAGGGGACCCACA